>PVIY010021326.1:0-24759 GCA_004026745.1 Myrmecophaga tridactyla
TTCTTGTATTCATTTACAGATTCTTCAACAACACAATTTAATATCTCTGAGAACAAATCTATCCCCTCAGTTCAGATTGAATTATAATTGTTATCACTTAATTTAAAGGTTCTGGAGAAGAGTAAAATTTTACTAACAAATCCAGGAATATTTTCATCTGAGAAAAATTGGAGTTGCTGGAATGGTAATAGAATGAAAGTTTGAAGAGTTGGTGTATATTGCAGAATAACAAGTTTCCATTACTCACTCAGGACATGCACTACAAAATATCTTCAGAACCTGTCTACCAGCTGGGTACATTGGAAAGAAAACAGGAAACCTTTGGAAATTTTGAAAGAGATACGATCACCCTACCTCCTTAACTACACTCAGTGTCAGTAAGTCTGGCATCGTGCATGCGTCTACATGATAGTGTGTGACATGGATGAGGTGGACTGGCCCTATCAGACATTTCTCCCTCCCTCTGCATTGGCTCCTGTGTTGGAGAGGATGGTGAACTAGCAGGTGCATATGTAATCAATACTTATGGGAATAGTTTCTGACTACCTGAATTGCAGAAAATGTTGCATTTGCAGAACTGACACTTTAGTGTAGTCTTCTTGATTATACAATATTCCTGATGAGTGCAGAAGTATCACATTTCCTACCTGGACTGTTTTCTAGTGTTCTTTATTCATTCAAGTTTTTTTTTTTCTAGTTGAAAGATCTACTTCAGCCTTTATCAAAAATATTGAGAAAATATGGCTACTAAATTTCTTCACAGATTTTTTAGAGACTTTTATTTCAAAGAGATTTCGGCTTAAAGAAAAGGAGTAATGTAAGTAAATTATTAGATAGAGGAACTGATTGAAAGTACATGGAGTATCCTGGATAAGATTCTTGGAATTGATACCTCAACTTGTTGAAAGTAAGGCCACAATGATGCTGTGTACTTTGGGTAAATGTATACAACGAGTGCATGTTTAGCAATGGCAAAGTATGATTCAAAATCTACTGTTTATATTCATCTCTAGAGAAAGTGCTTATCAAAGACTTTTGGAAAACTGTCTGGTTTATGTGATAAATGTTTTATTGAGAATTCAAATTCAAAGAATATGGAGTAAGATGAGTTTTCTTTTTGCCTTGGAGAGATATCAAATAGTGACAAGCTCAGAATTTTAATCCTCCGATTATGGCACAATGAAAACCATGAAATTTGCAGCACTGCATGATTCAAATCCTTTTTCTCAGTAAATTACAGTTCTCACATGGGTATGATAAAAACAGAGCCTGATCCTTGGATTAATACATCGCAATATAAGTGAATTCACAGTTCTACCAAAAAATAAAGTGAATAAAATAAATGACCACATCTTTTTTTCCCACACTGGACATAACTCAGAGCAATCTCTCATTTCAAAATGTCACTCTAATTTGCCAATCAAGAGATGACTCAGGGAACAGGTGATGAAGAAAGCATTAGTGGTATTCTACCTCAAAAAGAACACAGGATGTCTACAAAACCTCATGATGTTAGTATTTAATATTCAGCATTAATAATTTAAAAATCATAATTAACAAACGGAAAAGGTCCAAAATTGTTCTTCAGCATCAGTGAAGGAGGCCTATGAGTGTAGGAAGTGCCAAGGGAAATTTAGTAGAAAATGTCCCTGCCTATAAATACAAGATTTAAAAGCAAAACTGTATCCCTGAAAGAAAACCAGTGGTTAGCAAAACCATCAATGAATGAAGAATCAGGGCTGTAATGTCTTTTACACTCTCACCTAATTTTTATGGAACATACGGGAGAAAGTCACTGATGGAGATGGGTGTGGTTTATTGAAACTTCATCATGTTGTGACTCAAGCCCAGGATGTACCCAGTTTCAAGAGCTGATTAACACATTCCTGGCAAGAGGTACAGAGCATTTGAAATGACAAACGGTTTTCTCCAAAAGCACAAAACACAAGAGCAGTTTATCTCTACTTGCAGGGAGGTAATGCACCTCAGTCCCTCCGGTAATTACAATTATTTTATATGTACCTAATGACTTGTATTAAATATTTACCACCAAATATACAGGCAGAAGAGTCTGGTTTTATACTGAATCCTGGAAATACTTTCCAAGGTGTCAAATGATTTAAAGAAAATACAGAATAAACAAGGTTTTTGATGGGTGAAAAGTAGAGATAATGGCTAGTAATAAAGCATATAAACTTTATATACATTGATAAGAGTAATTTGATTTACACCTCACAGTATTTAACCTCTGTCAATGTAGAGAAAATTTCTGAACGTGAGGTGAAGGATCCTTGTACATAGACATTTTCTCAGCAGGAAATTATTTTTAAGGCATGCTTTATGTCCTAAGACTATAGATAAAGGGGTTCAGCATGGGTGTGACTACTGTGTACATCAAGGAAGCCATTGCAGTTGCCCTTGTGTTTTGAGTAACTGTGGAACTAAGAGGCACTCCAAAGGCTGTACCATAAAACAAGGAACCACTGAAAGATGAGACCCACATGTAGAAAATGCAATAAACTTGCCTCAACATGATGAAGTTCTCAAAATAGAGCATGCAATCTTAGAGTAAGAGAGAACGATGTCACTGAGAAGAATAACAGCGAGAATTCCAGATGCAAAATACATCTCTAATTCATTGAGGAAATTGTCAGAATATGCAAGTTGGATTACTTGGGTAAATTCACAAAAAAGTGAGGGATTTCTAACTCTGTGCAAAAAGTCAATTGGAAAACCATTAGGCCATGTAAAAGAGAGTACAGAACACTCAATACCCATGATGCCAGCAGCAGAAGACCACAGAGCTTGGGATTCTTGATGATCATGTAGTACAGTGGGTGACAGTTGGCCATGTGTAGGTCATGGGCCATCACAGTTAAGAGGAAGTCATCTACTCCTCAAAAAACCATGAAAAAAATACATCTGGATGAGGCAGCTTCTGTAACCTATAGTTTTGATCTCTGTCTGAATGTTCACCAACATCTTTGGGACAGTGGTGGAGGTGAAACAGCTCTCTGTAAAGGTTAGGTAAGCAAGGAAGAAGTACCTGGATGAGTGAATGTGGGCGTCAGAGATGGTGGCCAGGATGATGAGCAGGTTCCCAATGAGAGAGACCAGGTACATCATCAGGAACAGAGCTAAAAGGAGGGACTGCACTTCAGTGTCTTCTGAGATTCCCAGGAGGATAAATTCTGAAACATGTGTTTCATTCTCTAAATCCATGTAACTCATGAAACTGCTGGAACAGAGACCAGAGCAAGGCAGGTTTAGGTCAAAGTAGCTCTCAGCAAATTAACACAAATGCAATGGTTTGTATTGCAAATATATTGACTTAATAATTTCTTATTAATTTTATAGAAATTTTGTGCCCTTTATCTGAAAATGTTAAGAGAAACAAATGTTCCTACATCTCTCTGATGCCATTGCTAACAAGCCTACCTTGTCCATAATTTTAAACTTTTTCCCAAGGCAATATGTTCCACCTCAAATGCTCATAGCCTTTTTTCATTAAAAAAATCATTTGACCAGCTATTTTGCAGTATGTGATGAAATAGTTGTGCCGTGGATATTCATAATAGAAGCTCAATATTTTTATTGTCATTAGTATTGTAAATTGCATGATAAAAATGGATAGAACGAGAATTTTGAGTTGTATATAGATTATTACAATAAAATTGAAAAAATTTTTCTCTGTACAGATAGAAAGATCAATACTGTTAATATGCCATTTCATCTACACCTGATCTATATTTTCAACTCAAACCCATCCTCAAAGTCAAGAAGTTGGTTTGCTGATATTTCATAAAATAATTTTAAAGTTTATAAGGAAAGGCAAAGGGCAGACCACGGTGGCTCAGCAGGCAAGAATGCTTGCCTGCCATGCCAAAGGGCCCGGGTTCGATTCCCAGTGCCTGCCCATGTAAAAAAAATAAGGAAAGGCAAAATTCCTAGACTACCTAGAGGAAACAGAAGAAGAATGAAAGTGGAGAATACACAACTAGAATACAGAATACTGTCTGATTTCATGTATAACTATTAAAACACAAAGATTAAACCATGTTGTATTGGTGAAACATAAACTAATCTGTGAGAACTCAATAGACGCAGAAAGTGAATGTCAGTGAACTCAGAAACAGACTCACACTAATGCAGTCAACTGGACTTTATGAAGGGCAAAAGCAATTTAATGCAATAAGTAAGATCTTGCAATTAACACTGTGGGACAATGGCATATAAACATGCAAAACAAAAAGGGACATTAGCCAAACACTATACATTTCGTAAAAATTAACTTAGAATGAATCCTGTACTCAAAATTAAAATGCAAAGAATAATACTTCTAGAATAAAATATCCAAGAAAATCTGGTGTCCTGTGCTTTGGTGATCAGTTTTTAGAAATAGCACCCAAGTCAGAATGGATTCTGGAAAATAAAGGGGACAGAAACTGCAGAAGTACTGTATTCTAGTGGATAAAGCTTATCTTACCACAGTGTAGGTTGACAATTCTATCACATCTGCACATGTATACTGGAATCAAGCCATTAAGTAGATGATGTCATGTGAGGAGAGTATGTTTCCCACTGTAGAGTGGGTTGTTAACCATAAGTAAGTGCAAGACAGTAAATGTTCTACCTGACAATGGTTTAGAGTGAGATGCATCAGCATGAGTAGGTTAGTACAGATAGAAGGCTACATGTAGACATATCTATGGGTCTGTGTATATGCAGAACTTGGAAGACATGCAAATATTTTCTTTGGAGAGTGCCTTGATGTCTTATTAGCATGGAAAACACATAGTGCCTGGATCTTTATTTTAACACCATTCTTCATTAGAAGTTTCCTTGGAGAAATGGCTGAATCTAGACCTGGAATAGAAATATACAAGGAGAGCCTGGAGCATCTTGTAAAATCAGAAATTAAGTAGGAACTAAAATGAAGCATTCAATGATTGGAATAAATCCAAGAGACACAGAGCACCTCTGAAAGATATCTGATTGCTCAAACTGAAAGAAACCTCACAACAAAATAAATAAAGTAGTATTGTATTACAGCCCAAAGTATAAAATAAATGTCATGAGTCTATAATGATTTGTAGAGAATATTTAATATATGAGTAAGAAGAAAAAATCTCCCTTGTAGACCCATGCAAAGCTTTATGTAGATACTGCTGTCTCCAGAAGGGGAGATCATTCCCACTCCTACAATGTGTCTTCAAGTACGACCCCCCTCTCAAAGGCAATATATGGAAAAGCAGGAAAATGAGGACTTTAATGTGGGGAAACCTGGCAAGCATTGTTTATGAATGTCAACATCAACAGTGAAAAGCGACATTGAAGGAATGTGCCCTGGATACATAATGTAACAAAAATAGAATTTTATCTCTGGTGTCTTCCTCCATAACCCATAATCCCAGTCTAATCATGAAGTGAGTATCAAATAAATTCCAGCCGAGGGACGTCTTACAAAATATCTTGCCAGCACACCTGAAACATATCCAGGTCATCAAAAACAAAGAGAGTCTGAGAAACTGTCATTTATAACACATAGATGCAATGTGGTATAGAGGTGGAAGATGTTCAGAATAAGGAAAAGTGGATGTGATTTTTCTGGAAACTGTATATTCTTGCAATTTTAATAAGTCTCACCTGCTATTTAAAATTATGTATGTATGTATGCATACAAGATTTATTTATTTATTTTACTTGGGCAGGTATGGGAAAACATTCTGCCACTGAGCCACCATTGCACTGTCCCCATGCTGTTTTTTAAAATTAGATATAGGAAGAAATAAAATTATTACTGAAATGCAAAGTCTAGGAACAAACTCTGAGCTTCAGTCCAGATGTGAGTATATGCCTTGGAAAAGAATATTACTCTGCTATAATTCTCAATTCATCTCCCATTAGATCAGAACAAAGATATCAATTTCATTTAATAATTGACAGAATTAAGAAAAAACAACGACTATAATGTGTCCAACATTGTGCTTAGTGTTAATGAAGAATATTTTTATACACTTTGATTCAAGCACACACATACTCAGTCCCCAAACCTCCAAAGCCACTGCCACTGTGCTATTTCCAGCCTGCATCCCTTCCCCAGAAATTTGACAACAGAAACTGATCCAGAACTCTCCACAGGGCAAGAATTTTCTTGAACATCACCTTTGATAAACCCTGCACTGACCCCCAGTAACTTTAAACATAAATATCAATATTGTGGACAAAATTCAAAGTTCTCTGTTATCTGGCTGCTGACAACCTTCCCCAGCTCATGTTGCTTTTCTCACACCCTCCTTACCATTGTTCATCAGATATTAAGATCTACTTTCGAACTTAACCACACCCTACAAATATATCAATCGCACATTTGTGTCCCTATCTTCTTTTCTTGGTGGGGTTTTATCCTCTTCTTCTCTTAGAATTGCTAAGGTAAGAAAAATATAATCCTCATTTCAGGCTCATTACAATTCCCTGAACCCTTGGGTAACCTTCATGAGCCTCAACAGATGAGGCCAAACTTTGGATCCACTTTACCAAGACTTCAGTTTCCACCTCAAGATATTGCATGTGCACATTTCTATGTTTTTTGCCATATTTACATGTAATGTCTTTGAAACAAAGAACAGTGTCTTATTCATTTATTCTGAGAGCAGCAATTAGTGCCTACCAAGAATTAATTAATGAATGGGTTTGTGTTGAATGATTTTAAGAAAAAATTGATAAATTTGATTAAAAAGATACTTCCATGAAGGAAGCCCATGAGTGTGAGCTAACATTAGATGAGACAGATATGGGAAGGAGGATGCTTTAGTGTATTCAGCATCTACCTAGACCACAAACTTTTTACCTGGGTAAGACTTTGGATGATTATCTCTCTGTGTTATCCCTGTTGATGCCACTAAAGTTACACTCAATAAATGGGGTACTGGATTCATAATACATTCCTGATCCTTATGAACTGATGCTATAACTCACCCAGAAATTATCAAAGATATTCTGATTTCACCAATGCCGAGTCTTCCCTGAATGATGTATGAAGTTGGAAGCTCGGCTCCCAGGAAGGGCAGGAACATGTAAATACTCTTGGGTCTCTAGAAGGTAAAATTATGTTTCCACATCAGCAGAAATTGGTAAACCATGCCTGAAACATGTGTAGAGAAAGCATTTATGTTTCCATACATTCATGAATTTAATTCACATGAGCCTCATTAATGAAGAATTCTTTAGTCTCTCTGCTCCTTAGGATATTTAGCTCTCTGAAGGGGAACAAAGGTAACACAATGCAAACTTCTGTCTGTTTTAACCCTTGGGAGAAAGTTTTGGAAATTCTTGTTCATCTCTTATCCCAGCAGACTCTCACTCTTTAGCTGTGGTTTCTAGTAGTGCAAGTTTTCCCGTAATGATTTCTCTATCACTGATTCAGGATAGAGATTCTGGAAGCACTAAAATATCTATTGTCTCTGATTTCTGTCTTCTGATATTTGATCTGATTTATTGGGCTGCCCTCTCTCAACAATATTTCTGCATGTTTCACGGCTTTTCCTTTTTCCCCAATACTTAGCAATATCTGTTCAACTCATTCAAATATTTATTTTCAATCATTAAAAAATATGTATTCAGCAATACTACATGGTAATCAGTAAACTGCAGTTTGAGAATTAAAAAAAAACAGTAATAAAACGTGTCTGCTGTCAAACTGCAAACAGTCATTGGAAATAAATAAATGCCACACATGAAGGTGGTCTTGAAATCCTAGTGAAATGTAATGCAACGTGAGTGAGGATCAGCTTTTCCATTTATGGTAAAATGAATCCTGCAGCTCTGATAGTGTTGAATAAAAATATTTGAATCAATGAAAAGAAAGATAACAGAACTTTGGTTAAAGAAAGGACAATAGAAGAAATTAAATATATCATAGAGGGACATGACAGCATATTTTGAACTTGCAGTAGAAAGGATTGACAAACTTAGAAGATAAGATATAGAAATTGACAAACTGGAGAGTTAGAGAAACGATGGAAAAACAGGAACTGGGTCTCAGGGAAATGAATTCCAACATGAAGTGCATAAACATATGCTCATGGGTGTCCCAGAAGGATAAGAAAAGTGAAAAGGGGGGTAGAGAACACTTGAGAAAACCTTGACTGAAATTTTCCAGGTCTTAGGAACAATGTAAATGCCATTACCCAGGAAGCACAACATATTCAAAACTGAATGAATTCTAATAAACTTAAACCTGTACAAATGCTAAATGGAATGAGAAATGTCTAAGATAAAGAGTGAATCCTGAACGCAGGAGGAGAAAAGCAATTCATCACATACAAAGAGACCATATTAAAGTTAAGGACCAATTTCTCATCAGAATCCATGAAGGTGAGAAGGCAATGGCATGATGTATTTCTCACTGAAGGAGAAAAACTGCAGCCAAGAATCATTCATCTGGAAAAACTGTCCTTCACAAATATGTACAGTTTAAAATATTCACAGGTAGACAGGTAACATTTCTCCCTCAAGAAATATTAAAGGGAGTTCTTCAGGCTGAAAGGAAAAGAGAGGAGAGAGAAGCTTGGAGGAGACCATAGAAAGTAAGTGTAACTAAGATGATAAAAGAAAGGGAAATACAAGGATGACATGAAAAATGAAAGAGAAAATATTCGATGTAATTATTGCCTTTAGAGTAATAACACCATGTGAAAGGATTAATGCACTCATCAAAAGATGCAGATTGGCAGAATGCATGAAATATATGATCTATCTAAAGGCTTTCCTTATATGATAGACAACAAAGAGATTGACAGTGAAGTCTTGGAAAAACATCCTCCACACAAACTATATCCAAAAAGAGCTGGGATAGCTACAGTAATATTGGACGAAAAAGATTTTAAATGAAAAAGTGTTAAAAGAGACAAATACGACACATTATATTAATACAAGGGACAAATCCCCATGAAGAAATCACAATCATAAATATTTGTGATACTAATCAGATAACAGTAAATACAAAAGTTCAGTAACTATCAAACTGCAGTGAGAAATAGACTTCATTTTAATAATACTTGGATACATCAATACACCACTCTCATTAATACACAGAATATCCAATCAGTGTATAAATAAGGAAAACAAAATCCTGAAAACTATGATAATTCAACTAGACTTAACAGATATATAGAGAACAATGGTCACCCATGCAGCCGGATATATATTTTTCTCAAGTTCCCATGATCATTCTCCAAAATGTAACCCCTGTTGCATTGCAAAACAGGTTTCAAAATGTTTTTAAAAATTGAAATGATCTAAAGCACTTTCTCTGAACACAATATATTTAATATGGAAATCAATAAAGGCAGAAGAATTGGAAAATTCACAAGCATATAAAGGTTAAACACAACACGCAAACAATCTCTGGGTCAAAAGAGAAACCACAAGAGAAAGCAGCAAATACTTGAGATAAGTGAAACAAAAACACATATCAAAACAGATGTGATTCGGTGAAGGCAGTGCCAAGAGGCAAATTTTTGGCTCTAAATTCATATATTATAAAAAGAGAAAGAGCTAAAACCAATGACCTAATTTCATATCTGGGAACACTAGAAAAAAAATGGTAAATGAATTCAAAGCAAGTAGAAGCTGACAGTTCTTCACGGGCTGTTTTGAATGTCTGTATAAATTGGGCCATGATTTGGAGAGGAGAATCAACATACAGCTAATCTACACTTGAACCTAATATTACTGGGAACATCTGAATGTCAGAGTTCCCTACCAAAATATTCAAATAGCCAAAATTCAATAGAAGATTTGAAGATATATGAAGGGACATGAAAACACGACCCATTGAAAGGAAAATACAAATACAACTGCAGAAGTGCTGACAGTGGAAGAACTAATGAAAGACATCAAATGAACTCTTATGCACAGGTTCAGCAAACTAAGCGATAACATGGATGTAGAACTCAAGGAAATCAAGGGGATGATGCATGAATAAAGGGAAGATTTAATGATTTTGAGAAGGCAGTTTGCTAGTTCCTCAGGAAGTTCAGTATAGAATTGCTGTATAATTTGGCAATCCCATTACTAGGAATATATTTAGAGGAAGTGAAATCAGGGACATGAATGGAAATTTACACAGGAATATTTATACTGGCATATTCACAGTTACCTAGAGATGGAAAGAGCCCAAAGTATCTATCAAGGGGCAAGAGGCTAGAGAAACTGTACTATATACATATGATGGATACCAGGCAGCTGTAAGAGAGAATAATGTCATGAAGCATGTAACAATGTCAATGAATCTTGATGATGTGTTTTTTGCACAAAACAAGCCAGAAACAAAAAGACAAAAGCTGTATTGTCTCACTACTGTGAACTAAGAATAATGAGCAATCTCTGAGAATTAAAGTATAGAAACACAGGCTATGAAGAGATAGAAAGAAGGTCGAATTTGGGTACTTGATGCTGAAGGAATACAAAATATTTAACAGGATTGATAGTCAAAATACAGAAACGGATACCACAATTGTACATGATGGTTTCACAATATTGTAAGTATAATGAAGAAAGCTGAATGTGAGTATGGTTGAAAGTGGAAGTCTAGGGGCTTATATGACACTAGAAATAAAGATAGAGGAAAAAACTGGACTGTATAACTTAGAAATATGTAGAAACATTTTACAGGAGAGAATAAATGAATTTCACCATTGTAAGGAGTTAAAAAATGGGGTGGCATATGGAAAAAATATAATTAATGCAGACTAAGATATAGTTACTAGTAACATTGCAGTATTCTTTAATTAATTGTAAGAAAAAGCCATATGACAAAACTAAATGTCAACAGAGGGATATATAAGGTGGGTTATGGGATTCTTGTTGTAATTTCCTTATGTTTCTCTTCTTGCTTGGCAATAAAATTGTACATGTTCTCATATAGATTGTGGTGGTGAAAGCATAACCATGTAACTATAGTGGGAACCATTAATTGTTTACTTGGGATGGATTGCATGGTGTTTGGATAAATGTTTTGAAAACAAACAGAAAGATACAAGGGCTAGAGAAAACTTGGAGAGAGAGAGATGTATGTGTTCACTGTTGTTTGGGAAGTAGAATGGGGTAGTCCCTCTGGAGGGCAGTGTCGTGGCTCCACAGACCAAATATACAGCTGCCAAAGGATCCCACAACCATGTTATTAAGTATATACTTGGAGGACTGAAAGCAAGGATTTAAACAGACATTTGTACACAGTGTTTATGGTGGCAGTTTTCATGATTTTCAATGGATGGAGATGGCCAAAGGGTACATCAGCTGATAAATAGAAGGTCAAACTGTGGTGTAACATCCAATGGAACACTGAGCAGCTGCAATAAGGAATGTGAGGCATGCAACTAGTTTAATGAACCTTGAAGACAGTATGTGTACTAAAATAAGCCAGGAACAAAAAGACAAATATTATAACACTTCACTAATATGTAATTTTTATAATTAACTATGATGTGCAAACTCAGAGAGTTGACCTCTAGAGCACAGATTATCAGCAGAAGGCATATAGTAAGAGCTCCTAGATGGTAAACTCTTATAGCAATCATGTGTATTCCTGAGTTTTAACTGCTATTTCTAAATTCTTAAGTGCTAAGTTCGCTGTGTATTACCTGATCCTTCCCTGGAAATTCAGCTATCTGTGCAACACCAAAGACTGAGAGAGATCTGAAGCTATGAAAGCTGGTATTACTCCATGCAGCAATTATTACAAAAGTTGAAAAAGAGACATTATTTAATTAGAGATATGAAGGAAACTGATCTGATTAGGAGGTGAGTAAATTAGACTAAACAGTAAAAGATAATAATAAGAGTATTTTAAAACATTAACTTCCTTATGATACCAAAGGTACAACTGTTTACTTGGTATGGAATTTATATTTTAAATAGGACAGAACCCAATTTAACTTCTATGGTCAGTTTACTCAATAATCCATAATCTCATGGAATCTTGAATAGTGAATGAGACCATGTGGTTTGTAGAGGTTAGTATGATGTCTTGATACATTCCAGTGTAATCTGGGCAGAAAATAAAAATGATTCACAAAGTCCCCTTGAAGCACTGGGGGAAAACATGGAAATAGTAAACTTCTCCACATAGAAAAGATCTGATATTGTCACAAGCATTGGGTAGTACCAATTTAATAGGCCAAGGCCTTGATCTTGGGGTTTGTCCTTATGAAAGATATTCCAAGAAAGAAGCTAAATCTGCTTATAATCATGCCTATGAATCACACCAAGGGAACTTCTTGTTGCTCAGAGGTAGCTTCTCTCTTTAAGCTTTCTCCACAGGCAAACTGACTGCCTCCACCTAGATGGGACATGACTCCTAGGGCTGTAAATCTCCCTGGAAACCTTGAACATGGTTCCTAGGGATGAGACTGGCCCTAGCATTGCAGGAGCAAGAAAGACTTTCTGGCCCAAAAGGGGAAGAGAAATGAAGCAAAATATAGATTTAGTGGCTGAGTGTTTTCAAATACAGTCAAGCGATCATTCTAGAGGTTATTCTTATGGATTAAATAGATATCGCTATTCATTTATTTTTGGGGTATTCGCATAAATAGAGGGAAACACCTGAATCAAATGGGAATATGGGGGAAAATACCCATATGTAAACTATTGACAATCATTATACTATTACTTTGATAATTTTTCATCAATTGCTAAAGCTGTTAACTAGTGTTAAAAACAAGTAGTGTTACAAAAAAGTGTTATCATCCATTGCAACAACCCTCTACAGCCATACGTGTATTGATTTTGGGGTTGTGAATGTGAATCTGTATTTGACATGAGTTTTCCTTAAACCACATCTTCTAATAAAATAAAAATATCAAACAGAGCATCAAGGATTGGAATATACATTTATGAAAATTTAAAATTTCCCTGAAGTGGAACTCAAAGAAAATTGACTGCAGTAGAAATCAAAGTGGAATCCAGAAAAAGACATAAGACAATTAAACAAGTATATGTGTGTAGATTTTCCCTAATTCCTGCTGTGATTGCAAATAAAGAATTCCCTGTCATCATATTTCTTTCCTACAGCCAACAGAGCTTCTCTGGTGAATTCAATTGATTCTTTTGTTCCCCTGACTCTGTCACTACCCAAGGTAGCAGAAAAAAGCAAAAACATCTTCTCAAAAGTTAAAAAGATGAAACAGATCAACAATCTGAGTTTGCATGATTTATCTCAGAGTTACATGTTTGCATCCAATACTTCTGCATAAGGTGATCTGAAATTGAGGGAAAATGAGAATGTTGACAGTAGTGGAAGACCATTAGGACATATTGTCCAAGACCCTCTAATCCAACATTGGAACTCTGTCATTTCCTTCTCTTCGAATCTCAGCTCTAGGCAAGCATGGAAGGATTCATTCCTCATATGTATCACATACATACACATTGACACTGCTTAAAATTTTATGGTGCATTCTTAGTGGTGAGGGCTCTACTACTGCTTTCCACAGTGTATGAATTTAAATCGTGCTCCCTGTTTTCTGAAAGTGTTTATTCTGTCTTCTCCTACTCTTGACGATTAATCTTCCAATAGAAAGCATGCATTTCTTTTGTATGCCTTAAATTTTGCATGGAAAGGACTCAGTAAATAATTATTGGATGTATCCAAGGGAATACTATTGAAGAGAGCATATAACATAATGCTCTTCCTTCTATATAACATAACATTGACCGTTTGAAGGCAGGAATCAAATTCCCTATTTCTGCTGGAAAAATAATAGTATTTTCCTCTGTACCATGGTGTATACATGATATGCTGTGATATGGATGAGGTGGATTGGTCCTTAACAAGCACTTCTCCTTCCCTCAGCTTTTGGATCCTGGGTTGGAGAGGATGGTGAACGAGCAGGTGCATATGTAATCAATAGTTATGGGAAGTGCTCCTTACTATCTGAACTGCAAAAAATGTTGCATTTTCTGATCTAACACATTAGTAGAGTCTTCTTGATTATACAATGTTCCTGATGAGAGCAGAAGTATCACATTTCCTGGTTGGACTACTTTCTAAGTGTTTTATTTTCTTTCTGTTTTTTATTGTTCCTATTTGAAATACATACCTGTAGCTAACTCAAAAATATTGAGAGTATATGCCTACTAAATTTCTTCACAAATTTTTTAGAGACTTTTTTCGAAAGAGATTTCTGCTTAAAGAAAAAGAGTAATACAAGTAAATTATTAGATACAGGAATTGATTGCCAATGTGTTGAGATTCCAGGATAAGATTCTGGGAATTGATACATCAACTTGTTGGAAGTGAAGACTGCAATGATGCTGTGTACTTTGGACAAATATATAGAACTAGTTCATGTTTAGCAATGGCAAAGTGTGGTTCACAATATATTCTTTATAATCATCACTAAAGAAAGTGCTTATAAAATATCTTTGGAAAATTGTCTGGTTTATGTGATAAGATATTTTGTTGAGAATTCAAACTCATTGAATGTGGAGTAAGATGGGTCTTTCATTTGCGCTGGAGAGACATCAATATATGACAAGCTGAGAATTTTAATCCTCAGATTATGGCAAGATCAAAAGCAAAAATTTGCAGTGCGGCATGAATCATATCTCTTTTCTTAATAAATTGCATTTCTGACATGGGCATGACTAAAACAGAGTCTGATACTTGGGTTAATACATTGCAATATAAATGAATTCACATCTCTGCCAAGATATAAAGTGAATCAAATAAATGACCACAACTTTTTTCCCTAACTGGACATTACCTCAGAGCAATCTCTCATCTCAAAATGTCAGTCTAATTTGCCAGTGGCTCTGATGAAGAAAGGATAAGTGGTATTGTACTTCACAAAGAGCACAGGACATCTACAGCCCCCGTGATGTTATTACCTAATATCTTGCCATAACAATTTAAAAAGAGATAGTTGGCAATGGGAACATGACCCAAATTCCTCTTCAGGATTGGTGAAGGAGGCTTATGATTGTAGGAAGTGCTAATGAAAAGTTACTGAAAAATGACCCTGCCTATACAAATAGTTTTTAAAGAGCATATTTGCATCCCTGAAAGAAATTCAGTGATAGTAAAACCAACAACGACTGAAGAATCAGGGCTGTAATGTCTCTTATATTCTCACCTAAGTTTTATGGAACTCTAAAGGAGAAAGTCATAGATGGAGATGGATGTGGATTATTGAAACTTCATCATGTTGTGACTCAAGCGCAGGCTGTGCCCTATTTTAAGAGCTGATTAACACAACCCTGGCAAGAGGTACAGAGCATTTGAAATGACAAATGATTTTTGACAAAGGCATATAACACAAGAGGAGTTTTTTTTTTTTATTTCAGGGGGCAATACTCTTCTATGCCTCCAGTAATTACAATAGTTTTATATGTACCTAATGACCTGTATTAAACATTTACCACTGAATATTGAGGTAGAAGAGTCTGGCTCAATACTGAATCATGGGAATACATTCCTAGATGTCAAAAAATTTAAAGAAAATACAGAATATATAATGGTTTTTAATGGATGAAAACTAGAGCTAAAGTTCCAGTAATAAAAATAGCTTATTAACTTTATATGCACTAATAAGACTAATTTGATTTAAATTTTTCAGTATTTAATCTCTGTTAATGAAGAGTAAACTTCTGAACTTGAGGCAAAGGATCCTTGTACATAAAGACCTTCTCAGTAGGAAATTATTTTTAAGGCATCCTTTATGTCCTTGTTTCTAAGACTATAGATAAAGGGGTTCAGCATGGGAGTGAACACTGTGTACATCACGGAAGCCATTGTACTTGCCCTTGTGTTTTGTGTAGCAGCAGAACTAAGATACACTCCAAGAAATGTACCAAAAAACAAGGACACCACTGAAAGATGAGACCCACAGGTTGAAAATGCTTTATACTTGCCTCCACGTGATGAAATTCTCAAAAGAGAGCATGCAATCTTAAAGTAAGAGAAAAGTCTGCCAGTGAGTGGAATAACATCCAGAATTCCAGTTGCAAAATATGTCACTAGGTCATTGAGGAAGCTGTCAGAACATGCAAGTTGGATTCCTTGAAAAAATTCACAAAAAAAGTGGGGAATGTCCAACTGTGTACAAAAAGTCAATCGCAAAACCATTAGGCCATGTAAAAGGGAATCCAGAACACCCAGTATCCATGATGCCAGCAGCAGGAGACCACAGAGCCTGGGGTTCATGATGGCCATGTAGTGCAGTGGGTGACAGATGGCCACATAATGGTCATAGGCCATCACGGTTAGGAGGAAGTTGTCTAAACCTCCAAAAAACATGAAAAAATACATCTGGGTGAGGCAGTTTCCATAACTTATAGTTTTGGCCTCTGTCTGGAGGTTCACCAGCATCTTAGGGACAGTGGTGGAGGTTAAACAGATGTCTATAAGGACAGGTTAGCAAGGAAGAAGTACATGGGGGTGTGAAGGTGGGCATCAGAGATGGTGGCCAGGATGATGAGCAGGTTCCCAATGAGAGTGACCAGATTCATCGTCATGAACAGAGCAAATAGGATGGGCTGCACTTCTGTGTCTTCTGAGAGTCCCAGGAGGATAAACTCTGAAATACATGTTTCGTTCTCTGATTGCATGTAACTCATGAAACGGCTGGAATAGTGACCAGAGCAAGGCAGGTTTAGGTACAAGCAGCTCTCAGCAATTTAACGCAAATGCAATGGTTTGAATTGCAAATATATTGATTTAATTATTTCTTATTAATTATATAGAGATTTAGTGCTCTTTATCTGAAAATGTCAGGATTAACCAATATTACTAATTCTCCTTGATGCTATTGTTAAGAAGCCCACTTTGTCCATAATTTAAAATTTTCCCAAGGTAATATGTTCCACCTCAAATGCTCTTAGACTTTTTTTCATTCAAAAATCATTTGACCAGCTATTTCCCACTATGTGATGAAATAGTTGTGCCATGGATATTGGTGATGGTATCACAATATTTTCATTGTCATTAATATTGCTAAAATGCACGATGAAAACCCATGGTATGAAATTTTTTAGTTGCATATAGATTATTGCAATAAAATAAAAAGAACAAAATTTTTGTATGTGTATAGATAGAAAGATCAATACTGTTAATATGCCATTTCATCTACACCTGATCTATACTTTCAACTGAACCCCATTACCATTCTCAAGAAGTTAGTTTGTTGATATTTGATCAAATAATTTTAAAGTTTATAAGGAAAGACAAAAGTCCTAGACTAACTAGAGAATACTGAAGAAGGACAAAGCTGGAGAATATACAACTAGACTATACAATACCATCTGATTTCAAGTATAACTATTAAGACACAATGATTAAACCAGGTTGTATTGGTGAAAGAGACACATAAACTAATCTGTGAGAATTAAATAGACACAGAAAGCAGATGTTTGGGAACTCAAAAACACACCCACACAAATACAGTCAACTGGCATTTATGAAGGACAAAAGCAATTTTATGGAAAAAATAAGATCTTTCAATAAATGTTGCAGGAAAATGGCATATGAACATGCAAAACAAAAAGGAATGTAGTCAAGCATTGTAAATATTTCACAAAAATTAACTCGAAATGGATCCCATACTCAAAATAAAAATGCAAAGTATAATACTTCTAGAATAAAACATCCAAGAAAATCTGGTAGCCTGTACTTTTGTGATCACTTTTTAAAAATAGCACCAAAATAATGACCATGACAGAGGATATTTATTAATTGGACTTCATTAAAATATAAAACTCATGCTCTATGATAGATATTGTTAAATGACTTGCATTTATAACTACAAAGAACCATTAAAACACATCAAAAGAAAGATAACAGCCAATGTAAAAACTGGGCAAAAATTCTGAGCAGCAAGTGAAATGAAGAAGATATGAAAGTGGCAAATAAGTATGTGAAAATGAGCTCAACATCATTTGTCATTAGGGAATTGCAAAAGTAAACTGCAGTGATATACCATCACACACTTCTTAGAATACCTGAGGACCTAAACACTGACAATACCATGGCCTGTTGATAATGGGGAGCAGTACAGACTCTCATTCACTGCTAGTGAGAATCCAGAATGATGCAGCCAGAAGATAGTTTGACAGTATTTGGCAAAACTAAACTTAGTTTCACCATTCAGTCCAGAAATTGTGCCCTCAAATACCTAGCTGATTTGATAACTTAAATCCATACAAAACTTATACATAAATGTTTTATAGCAGCTTTATATATAATCTCTAAAATCTGAAAACAACCAAGATGACCTTCAAGGTCAATGGATAAACACACTCAGCTATATCTATGCAATGAATATCACTTAGTGGTAGAAATGAATGTTCCCCCTTGTCACAAAAGTCAAGCAAATATCTAACATGATTACAGGTAATTGAAACAAAGCAGTCCGAACATCCTACCTAAGTATAATTTCAATTATATGACTTTCTGGATTAGTCCAAATAATAGAGACAATAGAATGATTACTGGTTTCAAGGGATTAGGGAGAGGGAAGGAAGGTTGAATAGGTAATCAAAGAGCACTTTCTAGAGCAGTGAATCTATTCTCTATAATCCTATAATTATAGACAGCTGACTTTATGTATTTTATAATCTGATGATTATAATCTGATGTTTGCAAAGCAAAGCATAACCCTTAGTATATGCAAATAAAAGATTAATTGTCAGGATTATAGGAATGCCAGGATGGAATGCAAAATGTGATAAAACAATATAATTGTATTATAAATGAATGAAACACCCCTACTGAGGGAATGAGTAGTAAAGGAGCTGAATTGGTAATACTGGATATGAATGGAGTCTGGAAAATAAAGGGACAGAAATGGCATAAGTACTGCATTCTAGTGGAAAAAGCTTATCTTACCAGAGTGTAAGTTGACAATTCTATCACATCTACACATGTATACTGGAATCAAGCAATTCAGTAGATGATTTCAGGTGAGGAGAGTACGTTTCCCACTGCAGAGTGGGTGGTTAACCATTAGAAGGGCAGGACAGTAAATATTCTACCTGGCAATGGTTTAGAGTGAGACACATCCGCATGAGTAGGTTAATAAAGATAGAAGATTACATGTAGGCATATTTATGGGTCTGTGCCTATGCATAACTTGACAGACACTCAAATATTTCCTTATTCTGTCTTTGGAGAGTGCCTATACTTCCTAGTAACATGGAGCACGCATAGTGCCTGGACCATTATTTTAACACCATTGTTCAATAAAATTTCCTTGGAGAAATGGCTGACCCTAGACCTGGAACAGAAATATACAGGAAGAGCCTGGAGCATCTTGTGCCACCAGAAATTAAGTAGGTACTAAAATGAAGCAGTCAATGATCAATATAAACCCAAGAGCCACAGAGAACCTCTGAAAGATATCCCATCGCCCAAAGTGAAATAAACCTCACAACAAAAAAGTAAAGTAGAATTTTATTACAGCCCAAATTTTTAAAAAATAGGTCATGAGTCTATAATGATTTAAAGAAAAATATAATACGTGAGAAATAAGACAAAAATCTCCCATGTACATGTATGCAAAGCTTTATGTAGACACTACTGTCTACAGAAGGTGAGTTGATTCCCACTCGTAAAATGTGTCTTCAAGTACTAACCCCTTTCCAAAGATGCTATATGGAAAAGCAGGAAAATGAGGAACTTTGAGTGGGGAAACCTGGCAATCATTGTTGATGAACGTCAACATCAACATCAACAGTGAAATGTGGCATTGAAAGGATGTACTGTGGATACATACTGTAATGAAAATAGGATTTTGTCTCTGGTGTCTCCTCCATAACCCATAATCCCAGTCTAACCATGAGGAGAACATCAAACAAATTCCATCTAAGGGTCATTTTACAAAATACCTTGCCAGCACCCCTGAAAAATATCCAAGTTATCAAAAACAAAGAAAGCCTGAGAAACTGTCATTTATTATATATAGACGCAATGTGATATTTTGTATGGAAGATGTTCAGAATAAGCAAAAATGGATGTGATTTTCTGGAAACTGTCTCGATATCCTTGCAATTTTTCAATAAGTCTCACACTGTTTTTTAAAATGATTTATTTATTGATTTATTTTGACATGAACAAGCACAGGGAATCATTCTGCCACTAAACCACCATTGCACTGTCCCCACACTGTTATTTAAAATTAGATTCATGACGAGATAAAACTATCAGTGAAATGCAAAAATCTAGGCACAAACTCTGAGCTTCATTCCAGATGTGATTATATGCCTTGTAAAAGAATATAACTCTGCTATATATCTCAATTCATCTCCCGCTAGATCAGAGATATTAGTTTCATCTAATAATTGACAGAATTAAGATAAAATAATGAGGATAACATGTCTGACATTGTGCTTAGCACTCATGAAGAATATTTGTATACACTATGATTCAACCCCACCCATACTCATTCCCTAAACCTGCAAGGCCACTGCCTCTGTGCAATTTCCAACCTTCCTCACTTCCCCAGGAATTTGACAACAGAAGCTGATCCAGAATGGTCCACAGGTCAAGAAGTTTCTTGAACACCAGCTTTGATAAACCCTGCACTGACACTCCAATAACTTCAAACATAGCTATCAATCTTGTTGAAAATACTCAAACCTCACAGTCATCTCCTGCTGACAACCTCCCCCAGCTCATGCTGGTTTTCTCACACCCTCCATACCATTGTTCATCAGATACTAAGATCTACCTTTAAACTAGACTGCACCCTACAATTATATCAATCACACGTTTGTAACCCTGTCCTCTTTTCTTGATAGGGTTATATCCTCTTCTCCTCTTAGAATTGCTAATGTAAAGAAAGTATTCCTCCTGCCAGGCTCAGTACGATTCCAAGCACCATTGGGAATCCTGCATGAATCTCAACAGATGAGTCCAAACTTTGGATCCACTTCACCACAACTTCAGTTTCTACCTCAGGATATTACATGTGCTCATATCTATGTTTTTTTTTTTACCATATTTAGATGCAATGTCTTTGAAATAAAGAACACTATCTTACACATTCATTTACTCTGAGAGTAACACTTAATGCCTACCAAAAAGGAATTAATGAATGGGTATGTGTTGAAGATTTAAGGGAAAAAATGATGAATGTGGTCAACAAGTTACCTCCGTGAAGGAAGCCCATGACTGTGAACCAAAATTAGATGTGACAGAAACGGGAAAAAAATGCTTTCATGTACTCATCATGTGTCTCGACCACAACCTTTCTCCTGGGTAGGATTTTGGAAGATTATGTCTCCCTATTATGCTTATTGATGCCCCTAAAGTTACACTCAATAAATGGAGTCCTGGACTCATAATACATTCCCGACCCTTATAACCAGACTCTATGACTCAACCTGAAATCACCAAAGAATATTCTGAGTTCACCAATGATGAGTCTTCCCTGAATGATGGATGAAGTTGGAAACTCTGCTCGCAGGAAGGGCAGGAAGATGTAAATACCCTTGAGGTCTCTAGATGGTACAATTATGTTTCCACCTCAGTAGAGATTGGTAAACCAGGCTTGAGACAGTGTAGGCAAAGCATTTATATTTCCATGCTTCTATGAATTTCGTTCCCATGAGCCTCATTAATGAAGTATTTTTTTTTGTCTCTCTACTCCCTAAGATATTTAACTCTCTGGAGGGAAAAAAAGGTAACACAATGCAAACTTGGGCCTATTTTGACCCTTGGGAGAAAACTTTGGAGCTTCTTGTTAATCTCTTATCCCAGCAGAGTCTCTTTACCTGTGGACTCTAGTAGTGCAAGTTTTCCCATAATGATTTCCCTATCACTGATTTAGGGCAGAGATTCTGGGAGCATTAAAATATCCTTTGTCTCTGATTTCTGTTTTCTCATATTTGATCTGATTTATGGGGAGCCCTCTCTCGACTCGACAGTATTTCTGCATGTTTCACTGTTTTTTCTTTCTCCCCAATAGTTAGCAATATCTGTTAAGCTCACTTAACTACTTAATTTCAATAATTCAAATAATATGTATTCAGCAATAGTATATGGTAATCAGTAAACTGCAGTGCGAGAATGAAAAAAAAGTAATATAATGTTTTTTTTTCTGTAAAACAGCAAAGAGTCATTGAAAATAAGTAAATAACATACCCGAGGGTGATATTGAAGTCCTGGTGAAATGTAACGCTATGTGAATGAGGATCAGCTTTTCCATTTCTGCTAAAATGGATCTTTGGACTCTGATAGGGCTGAATAAAAAGATTTGAGACAATGAATAGAAAGATAATAAAGCTTTGCAGTTGATACGACAATACGAGAGATTAAAAATATCCTAGAGGAACATGACAGCATATTTTGAACTTGCAGTGAAAAAGATTGGCAAACTAGAAGATACAGTATAGAAATTTACAGTCTGGAGACATAGAGAAAAGACAGAAAAAGACGAGATGGACTCAGGGAAATGAATGACAGCATGAAGTTCATAAACATATGCTCATGGATGTCCCAGAAGGATAAGAGAAGTGAAAGGGGGCAGAAAGAAGACTTGAGGAAATTTTGGCTGAAAATTCTCAAGTCTCAGGAGCAACATAAATGCAAATACCCAGAAAGAACAACGTATTAAAAACTGCATGAATACCAAAAGGCTTAAACCTGTACAAATGCTAACAAGAATGACAAATGTCAAAGGTAAAGAGTGAATCCTGAAAGCAGCAGGAGAAAAGCAATTCATCACATACAAAAGACTGTAATAAAATTAAGGACCAATTTCTCATCAGAATCCATGAAGGTGAGAAGGCAATGATATGATATATTTCTGAAGGAGAAAAACTGCCAGCTGAGAATTCTTTATCTGGAAAAACTGTCCTTCACACATATGCATTCTAAAATAGTCATAGGTAAATAGAAAATATTTCTTGCTCCAGAAATATTAAAGGGAGATCTGCAGGCTGAAAGGAAAAGAGAAGCTTGGAGAAGAGCATAGAAAGTAAGTGTAACTAAAAGTGTAAAAGAAAGGCAAATATAAGGATGACATGCAAGAAAAAAAGAACAAAATATTCCACGTAATTATTGCCTTTAGAGTCATAACACAGTGTGAATGCAATAATGCACTCATCAAAAGATGCAGATTGGCAGAATGCATGAAATGCATAATCTATCTGAAGGCTTTCCTTAGACCAAAGGAAACAATGAGAATGACAGTGGAGGGATGGAAGATCATATACACAAGCTGTAACCAAAAGGAGCTGGGTAGCTATACTAACATAGGAAAAATAGACTTTAAATGCAAAAGTGTCATAAGAGACAAATAAGACACATTATATCAATGCAAGGGACAATTCCCCACAAAGAAATCACAATCATAAATGTTTATGATCCTAACCGGAGAACAGTAAATACATAAGGTCAATAACTAGCAAACCACAGTGAGAGATAGACATCATTTTAATAATACTTGGATAGTTCAATACAGCACTCTCATCAATACACAGAATATCTAATCAGCGTATAAATAAGGAAACAAAAAACTGAATACTATGATAAATCAACTAGACTTAACCGATAAATGAATAACAATGAACACCCAAGCAGCAAGATATATAGTCTTCTCAAGGTCCCTTGATCATTCTCCAAGATGGACCCCATGTTGCACTACAAACAGATTTCAATATATTTTCTAAAATTGAAATGATCTAAAACATTTTCTCTGACTGCAATCTATTTAATATGGAAATCAATAGAAAGCAGAAGGACTGGAAATTTCACAAACTTGTCGAAGTTAAACAAGACACACATCAATCTGTGGGTCAAAGAAGAAATTGCAAGAGAAATCAATAAATACTTGAGAACAAATGTAACAAAAAACAGATATCAAAACAGATGTGACTCAGTGAAGGCAGAGCTGAAAGGGATATTTATGACCCTAAATTCCTGTATTATAAACGAAGAAAGAGCTAAAACCACAGATCTAATTTAACACCTGGGAGAATTAGAAAAAGAATGGAAAATGAGTCCAAAGCAAGTAGAAGCTCACGTTCACCATGGGCTGTTCTGAATTATCTGTATAAATCGTGCCATGAGTTGAAGAAGAGATTCAACAAACAGACACTCTACACTAAAATCTTATATTAGAGGGAGAATCTGATTGCCAGTGTTACCTATCAAAATATTCAAATCGCCAAAATTCAATAGAAAATTTAAAGATATATAAAGAAACAGGAGGACATGACCCATTGAAAGGAAAAACTAAATGCAACTTCAAAGAAGTGCTTCTTTTATTGCTCAGATGCAGGTTCTCTCTTTAAGCTTTCTGCACAGGCAAACTTACTGCATCCCCCTAGATTGGACATGACTCCCAGGGCTGTAAATCTCCCTGGTAACATGGAACATGACTCCTGGTGTTGGGTCTGGACTTAGCATCATAAGATTGAGAAACATTTCCTAACCGAAATGGGGAAGAAAAATGAAGCAAAATGAAGATTTAGTGGCTGAGTGATTTCAAGTCCAGTCAGGATGTCATTCTAGAGGTTATTCTTATGCGTGAAATAGATCTCCCTCTTCATTATTTTTTTAGGTATTGGAAAACCTAGAGGGAAATACCTGAAACAAAATGTAGTCTGTCTTCAAGATGATTGTATAACACATGGTTTTTAAAATGTGAGGATTGATTGTGAAAACCTTGCAGCTGACATTACCTTTATCCAGTGTATGGACAGATGAGTAAGCGCAGAATGACAAAAATAAATAATAAGGGGGAAAGGGGGAGGGAA
>PVIY010021326.1:24859-42701 GCA_004026745.1 Myrmecophaga tridactyla
GGTTGTGATGATCTGTGCACCGCTATATCATGATACCATGAACCATGATTGTATGCTTTCAATGATTATATGGTATGGGAATATATGAAAATAAAATTGCATTTAAATAGCAAACTGAAAATACAAGTTCTGGAAAAAATGTGGAGAGATACTGTTGGTAGGGAAGTTGAATGGTGCAGCCCCTCTGGAGGGCAGTGTGGTTGTTCCATAGGATGGTTAGATTAAGGTTCCCATATGATCCTACAATCCCAAATAAGGTATACAGGTGGGAGAACTGAAAGCAAGGTTTTGAGTAGACACCTGCACACTGGTGTTCACGACAAAACTATTCATGATTTGCAATAGATGGAGATGGCTTAAGGGTATATTGACTAAAGATAAGAAGTGCAAACTGTGGTGCATACATATGATGGAACACTGAGCAGCTTCAAGAAGGAATGAGGCTGTTAGTCATGTATCAAGGTGAGTGAAACTTGAGGACATAATGTTGAGTGAAATAAGAGCACAATGAAAGGACAAAAATTGTATTGTGTCTGTCCTGGTTTGAAAGGATTACAAACCCTAAAAAGGCAATGTTTTAATCCTGAACCATATCATGGAGGCAACTGTTTCATTTAATTCCTGAATAGGGAGTGAGATCTTGTTTTTCTGTACAAATTAAAGTAATACCCTGATACATTCCATAGCATTTGGGGCAGAAAATAAAAAAGAGTTTCTAAAGCCCCCTAGAGGGACTGGGAGAAAATGTTGAAGTATTAAACTACCCATCTGAGAAATTTCTAATATTATCTCAATCTTAATGTGTGTCCTTATGAAAGTTACTTCTGCAATGGTGGTGTCAAGCCTACTTATACTTTTGCCTAAGAGTCACCCGTAGAGAATCTTTTTTGTTGATCTGATGTGGCCTCTCTTTGAGCCAAATTCTGAAAAAACCTTAGTTTCCTCCCCACCATTCCCATATGACGCTAACTGGTGTGTATCCCTGGAAACATAGGCTATTACTCCCAGGGATGAGCCTGCCCTGTCATCATGGGATCAACCCCATGTCATCATGGGGTCAACAGCTTGTTGACTAAAATGAGGAAAAGAAATGAGGCAAAATTCGGTTTCAGTCGTCAAGACGTTTCAAATAGAGTCAAGTTGTCATGTTCCAAGTTACTCTGATACAGACCTCAGCCAGGTATTAAATATTACCATAGTATACCAAGCCAACACCAAAAGTATTCCTTAATATCTTAGAGGAAAACCTGGACTCTAATTAAGAATCTATAAATGTTCTTATTATTATGTTCTTTTTTTTTCAGAAATACTAGGACTCCAAATTGTTGCTATCCCAGATAAGCTCTGAAATCCAGTAGTCACAGTTTCTGAAAGGATGTCAACCAATTTCTTTCCTTATCCGGTAAGGTCAACCCCCTTTTCCTGCACGAAGGTAAAATGGTCATTGCCAAGATTTCCCTGAAGATTGACAGAATGATCAAATGAGAGGGAGAGGTGTAACTTTCAATTACAATTTAACAAAGGATTGTGACTACTGACTCATATATATGTCACAGCCTGTTTATTTTAGTACGATAGATTAGCCAGAAGGAAGTACCTGAAACTGTAGTTATTCATTAGCCTTCATATTTGATAATGATTGCATAACTATAATGCTTTCATCAAGTGACTATTTCAGTGTAAAAACTTTGAATCTTACACTCCCTCTATCCAGGGTATGGTAGAAAAGAATTAAAATAAAGGTATGTGTAAAAAATAATTATAATTGCAGATTGGGAATATGGTGGGAAATTCCCATATGTAAACTATGGAGAATCATTATAGTACCACTTTGTTAATTTTTGCATTACTTGTTAAAAGTGTTAACTGCTGTTAACCAAGAATTAGAGTTACAAAAATGTGTTATCATCTATTGCAACAAACTCTCCAAAGCCACGCAAGTGTTGATGGTGGGGTGGTATATATGAATCTGCATTTTATGCATGATTTTTCTTTAAACAAAAATGATTAGTAAAATAAAAACAAGTCAAATAAAGCATCAATGGTTGAAATATACTTTTATGTAAACTAAAAATTTCCCTGAAGTGGATCTATCTCAAAGAAAATTGGCTGCAATAGAAAGCAAAGTGGAATCCAGAAAAAGACATTAGACAATAAAACAAATTTATGTTTGTAGATTTCCCCTAATTCCTGCAGCTATTGCAGGTAAAGCATCCCCTGTCATCATTTCTTTCCTATGCCACAACAGAACTTCTCTGATTAATTCAAGTGATTCTTTTGTTCCACTGATTCTGTTTCCCCCCAAGTAACAGATAAAAGCAAAATGTCTGCATTCTGGAAAGTCATGGAGATGAAACAGATAAATAATCTGAGTTTGTATGTTTATCCCAGAGATTCATGGTTACATCCAATTCTTCTGAGGAGGGTGATCTGAAATTGAAGGGAAAATGAGAATGTTGTCACTGTTGGAAGGCCATTAGGAGATGCTTTTCAAGACACTCTCATCCAACATTGGAACTCTGTCAATTGCTACCCTTCGAAACTCAGCTCCTGGCAAGGGTGAAAAGACTCATTCCTCTTATGTGTCACATACATGCCCTTTGACTCTGGCTACATTTTTATGGTGCATTCTTAGTGGTGAGTGCTCTGTTACTGTTTTATACAGTGTATAAATTTAAATCATGTTCCCTGATTCTGATAGTGTTTATTCTGACTTCCCTTACTCTTGACAATTAATCTTCCAACAGAAAGCATGCATCTCTTTTGTATGCCTTAATTTTGCATGTCAAATTCATAGTGAATAATTATTGGATGTATCCAACAGAACACCATTGAACAGAACATATTGACTCAAAATAAGTCTTCTCCTCCTTCTATATAACATAACATTTTGAAGACAAGAATTAAATCCCCTGTTTCTCCTCTAAAAATAATAGTTTTTTCATTTGTAAAATGGTGTTTACCTCTAACCATGCTTTCTGAAAATTTCTTTTGGAGGTATCTAAATTGTAATGACTCATCAACGTTTTCCTTCAAACAAAACTCAATACTGCACTTCTTTCACCGATAGCATACAATTTGATTATTTTTTCTTGCATCCATATATATATTCTTCAGGAATATAATTTAATTTTCTGTGAGCACCAATCATTCACATCAGTTCAGATTGAATTATAATTGTTATCTCTTAATTTCACGGGTCTGGTGAAGAATAAAATTTTACTAACAAATCCCTGAATATTTTTTTAAGAGAGAAAAAAATGGAGTTCCTGGAATGGTAACAGAAGTAAAGCTGAAGAGTTGGTGTATATGGCAGAACAGTGAAATGGTTTCCATTACTCATTCAGGGGATGCTTTACAAAATATCTTTTCTTCAGACCCTGTCTAGTAGCTGGGTGCATTGGAAAGAAAACAGGTAGTCTTTGGAAAATTTGAAGAAGATGCAATCGCCCTTCCTCCTGAGGTACACTCAAGTGTATGTGAGTTTGGTGTCCCCATGACATCTACGTGATATGGTGTGACATGGATGAGGTGGACTGGCCCTTAACAGGCATTTCCCCCTCCCTCCAGTTTTGGATCCTGTGTTGGAGAGGATGGTGAACTAACAGGTGCATATGTAATCAATACTTATGGGAAGAGCTTCTTACTATCTGAATTGCAGAAAATGTTCACTTGCAATCTTACACTTCAGTGGAGACTTGATTATACAATATTTCTGATGAGAGCAGAAGTATCACATTTCCTGGATGGACGGTTTTCTAGTGTTTTTTTTTATTCAGTTTTTTTTTCCTAGTTGAAAGACATACCTCTACCTTCATCAAAAATATTGAGAGAATATTGCTACTGAATTTCTTCACAGATTTTTTAGAGATTTTTTTGAAAGAGACTTATGCTTAAAGAAAAGGAGTAATGCAAGTAAATTATTAGATACAGGAACTCATTGAAATTACATGGAGTTTTCCTGAATAAGATTCTGGGAATTGACACATCAACTTGTTGGAAGTGAGACCAAAATGATGCTGTGCACTTTGGGTAAATGTATACAACTAGTGCATGTTTAACAATGGCACAGTGTGATTCACAATAGATGTTTATAGTCATCCCTAAAGAAAGTGCTTATCAAAGACGTTTGGAAAACTGTCTGGTTTATTTGATAAAATATTTATTGTGCATTCAAACTCAATGACTGTGGAGTAAGGTGAGTCGTTTATTTGCCTTGGAGAGACATAAAAAACTGACAAGTTGAGAATTTTAATCCTCAGATTATGACACAATGTAAACCAAGACATTTGAAGTGCTGCATGAATCAAATCCCTTTTCTCGGTAAATTATAGTTTTCACGTGGGTATGATTAAAACAGAGTCTGATCCTTGGGTTAATACATTGCAGTATAAGTGAATTCACAGTTCTACCAAAGATATAAAAGTGAATAAAATAAATGACCACGTCCTTTTTTTCTCAAACTGAACATTAGCTTAGAGCAATCTCTCGTTTCAAAATGTCAGTCTAACTTGCCACTCAAAGAGATGGCTCAGGGAGCAGGTGATGAAGAAAACATTAGTGATATTGTACCTCACAAAGAACACAGAAGGTCTAAAAAAACTCGTGATGTTATTGTTTAATATCTTGCATTAATCATTTAAAAAGACACAGTTGGCAATGGGAAAATGATCCAAATTGCTCTTCAGGATCAGTGAAGGATGCCTACCAGTGTAGGAGGTGCAAAGGGAAAATTACTGAAAAATGTCCCTGTCTATAAAAACATTTTTTAAAGAGCAAAACTGTATCCCTGAAAGAAATCCAGTAATTAGTAAAACCATCAATGATTCAAAAATAGGGGGTTGTAATGTCTCTTATATCCTCATCTAACTTTTATGGAATATACAAGAGAAAGTCACGGATGGAGATGGATGTGGCTTATTGAAACTTCATCATGTTGTGACTCAAGTCCAGGATGTGCCTTGTTTCAAGAGGTGATCAACACAACCCTGGTAACAGGTACAGAGCATTTGAAATTACAAATGTTTTTCTCCAAAACCACATAACACAAGAGCCGTTTATTTCTACTTTCAAGGAGGGAATGCAGTCAGCCCCTCCAGTAATTACAATTATTCAGTTTGTAACTAATGATCTGAATTAAGCATTTACCACCGAATATTCAGGTAGAAGAGTCTGGCTCAATAGTGAACCCTGCAAATACATTCCTAGATGTCAAATGATTTGAAAAAACAGAATAAATGGGTTTTTAATGTATGAAAGGTAGAGATAATGTTCTAGTAATAAAACATATTAACTTCAAATGCACTGATAAGAGTAATTTGATTTACATTTGCCAGTATTGAACCTCTGTTAATGTAGGGCAAACTTCCGAACTTGAAGTGAAGGATCCTTGCACATACAGACTTTTTCAACAGGAAATTATTTTTAAGGCATGCTTTATGTCCTTGTTTCGAAGACTGTAGATAAAGGGGTTCATCATGGGAGTGACCACTGTGTACATCACGGAAGCTATTGCAGTTGCCTTTGTGTTTTGTGTAGCAGCAGAACTAAGATACACTCCAAAAGCTGTACCATAAAATAAGGATACCACTGAAAGATGAGACTGACAAGTAGAAAATGCTTTATACTTGCCTCCATGTGATGAAATTCTGAAAATAGAGCATGCAATCTAAAGTAAGAGAAAAGGATGCCAGTGAGTGGAATACCAGCCAGAATTCCACTTGCAAAATACAACACTAGGTCATTGAGAAATGTTTTGGAGCTTCATGTTCATCTCTTTCCCCAGTGGACTCCTTCTGTGAGGTTACCTCTCTTTAGCTGTGGGTTCTAGTACTCAAATTTTCCCATAATGATTTCCATATCACTGATTCAAGAGAGAGTTTCTGTGTGCACCACAATATCTTCCAGATGAATGAGGTTCAGCTTTTCCATTTCTCCTGAAATGGATCTTGGGACTCTGACAGAGATGATGCTCAAACTATTGATCACTTTGGTTATTATTGACACCTAAAATATTATTTACCAGAATGTTATTTGTCAGATTGAAGTGTTACCACTTCTAAAGTGGAAGTGCTCCAATGTAATGAACTTGTCACTAAGTGGTAACAGGTTCCCCAAGGAATGGTGACATATTGGGTGGAGGAGGTCTGAAAACACAGTGCCTTCTTAGCGGTTCTGACAAATGGTTTGTTGCAGGGCAACATCCACTGGACAGTCCATGGAATTGCTTCTCCATGCAGCCATAAAAAAGACATTTGGCATCTTTCCTGATGCTTTCCCCAGGGTTGTTCAGAACGGCCTGTGCCTCCTTGTGGATCCCTGCACTGTTTTGGATGGGAAATACTTCCCCGTGGGAAAACTCTTTGAAATGACATTCCTCCCAGAATTTGCCCTCCAGGCAAAAGCAGCTGGAGGCAACAAAAGCAAATTAAATAAAGACACTATAGAGCAAAACAGAAACTAACAGAACAATCAAATTTATCAGAGCAATAATAGAAAGAAGGAAGCTTTCTCCTTGCAGAAGTGCTGCACAAATAGTGCAATCTCAAAAATTGTACGGCACACCCAGGGCAAAAATCTCAAGAAGAACTAAAAAGATCTGATCAGGTAAACATGGGCAAAACTAAAGGCCTAGAATAAATTAAACCAAATTTCAAAGAAGAGCTTTAACACAAAGTGGATCAACAACAAAAGCCTCGGCAAGAGGAAGAAGCTGAACTTCCAAGTGCACTCACCCAGATAATCAGATACTGAGATGTCAGCAATAATTTGCAAGTCATACTAAGAATATGAATGTATGGCCGAGGGAAAGGAACCAATTAAAATTTTGAGGGGACACAGAATTTGGAACAACTAGTCAAAGACATTCAAACAAATCTCCTAAATCAATTCAAGGTGATGAAGGAAAGTACACATAAAGATATCAAGGATAATAAGAAGACACTGTATGAATAAAAAGATTTGAAACAATAAAAAGAAACATAACAGAACTTTGGGGTATGAAACGACAATAGAAAAGATTAAAAATATTCTAGAGGCACATTACAGCACATTTGAACTGGCAGTAGAAAGGGTGGGTAAACAAATAGCTGAGACATAGAAATGTACATATTGGAAAGAGAAAAGACAGAGAAACATGAGCAGTGTCTCAGGGAAATGAATGACATCATGAAGTACAAAAATATGCTCATGGGTGTCCCAGAAGTATAAGAAAAGTGAAAAGGGGCAGAAAGAACAAATGAGGAAATTTTGGCTGAAATTTACCAAGTCTTAGGAAAAATATAAATATAAATACCCAGGAAGCACTACATATTCAAAACGGATTGAACTCTAATAGGCCTAAACCAGTACAAATGCTAACAAGATTGACAAATGTCAAAGATAAAGAGTGAATCCTGAAAGCAGCAGGAGAAAAGCAATTCATCACATACAAATGGGCTACAATTAGATTAAGGGTCAATTTCTCATCAGAATCCATGGAGGTGAGAAGGCAGTGGTATATTTGTCTATGAAAGAGAAAAAACTGTCAGCCAAGAATTCCTTATCTGGAGAAACTGTACTTCAGAAATGATGTAGCATTTTAAATATTCACAGGTAATCAGGAAATACGAGTGTTCAACAAGAGGCTTGCCCTGCAAGAAATATTGATAGGAATTCTGCAGCTTGGCAGAATGCATGAAACATATCATCCATATAAGGATTTCTAGAAGACACTTAGCTTAGACCAAAGGAACCAAAGAAATTGAGAGTGGAGGGTTGGAAAAGTGTATCCCACATAAACTGTAACCAAAAAGAGCTGAGGTAGCTGTACTAATATTTGACAAAATAGACTTTAAATGCAAAACATGTTATAAGAGAAAAACAGGGCACATTATATTAATGGAAGGGACAGTTTCCCAAGAAGAAATCACAATCTTGAATATTTACAATGCAGACATTTCTTCATCCATCTGGTTTGTGATCCTGTATGAGAGAGGATGGTGAACTAGCAGGCTCAGTGCACATGTAACCAACACTTTTTGGAAGAGCTTCTGATTACTGGAATTGCAGAAAATGCTGCACTTGATGATGTAATGCTTTCAGTGGAGTCTTCTTGATGGTACAGTGTTCTGGATGAGAGCAGAAGTATCACATTTCCTGGCTGGACTGTTTGCCAGTGTTTTTTTTTTCAGTGTTTTCTACTTGAAAGCCATACCTCTAGCTTCTTAAAAAATGGTGAGAGTATATGCCTACTAAATTTCTTTACAAAATTTTTAGGTTGTTTTTAAAGAGATTTCTGCTTAAAGAAAAGGAGTAATACAGGTAAATTATTAGATACAGGAATTGGTTGAAAATAAGTGGAGTTTCCTGGATAATATTATGGGAATTGATAAATCAACTTGGTGGAACTTAGGACAACAATGATACTATGTACTTTGATAAATGTATACAGCTAGTGCATGTTTAGCACTGCCAAATTCTGATTCATAATATATTGTTTGCAGTCATCCATAAAGAAATTGTTTATTGAAGAACTTTGTAAAACTGGTTTATGTGATAAATATTTTGTTGTGGATTTAGACTCAATGAATGCGGAGTAAGGTAAGTCTTTTATTTGCCCTGGAGACATATAAGAAAATGAAAAGCTCAGGATTTTAATGCTCAGATTATGGCACAATCAAGACCAAGAAATTTGAAGGGCTGCATGAATCAAATCTCTTTTCTCTGTTAACTACAGTTCTGACATGGGATGACTGAAACACAGAGTCTGCTTCTGTGGGTTAATACATAGCAAAATAAATGAATTCACAGCTCTGCCAAAGACAAAAAGTGAATAAAACAAATGACCACACCTTTTTTTTCCAAGCTGGACATTGCCACAGAGTGATCTCTCATCTCGAAATGTCAGTCTAGTTTGCCAAGGAAAGAGATGGCTCAGGGATCAGGTGATGAAGAAAGCATTAGTGGTATTCTACCTCACAAAGAACACCATAGGCCAACAAAAACCCTGCTATTATTACCTAATAACATGCATTAATAATTTGAAAAGGACTAATTGGCAATGGGAAAATGGCTGAAGATGTTTTTCAGGATTGGTAAACGAGGACTGTTATTGCCAGAAGTGCCAAGGGAAATTTACAAAAAATGTTGCTGCCTTTAAAAATAATATTTAAGAAGCAAAGTTCTATCCTTGGAAGAAACCCAGTGATTAGTGAAACCATCAATAATTGAAAAATCAGGGGATGCAATGTTTATTACATCCTCACCTAAGTATCAGTGAACTATGCTGCAGAAAGTCATTTATGGAGATGGAATGTTGTTTATTGAAATTAATCATATGGTGACTCAAGTTCAGGATATGTTATGTTTTGAGAGCTGATTAACATATCCATGGCAACAGGTACAGAGCATGTGAAATGACAAAATGGTTTTCACCAAAAGGATATAGCACAAGGGTTTTCTTCTTTCAGGAAGACAGTACACAATCATCCCTCCAGCAATTTCAATAATTTTCTATGTACCTAATGAACTGTGCTAAATACTTACCACAGAACATTCAGGCAAAAGAGTCCAGCTCAATACTGAATACTGGGAATGCAATCTGAGTCGTCAAATGATTTAAACAAAACACAGAATATAGAAGTGTTTTTGATAGATGAAAAGTATAGATAGAGTTCTAGGAATAAAGCAAATAGGACATTACCTTTATATACAATAATAAGAGTAATTTAATTTACTTCTCCCAGTATTCAAACTCTGTTAACGAAGAGTTAATTTCTGAATTGAGAAAAAGGATCCTTTCTACAGAGAGACTTTCTCATCTGGAAATTATTTTTAAGGCATGCTTTATGTCTTTGTTTCTAACACTATAGATCAAGGGGTTCAGCATGGGAGTGACCACGGTGAACATCACAGAAGCTATTGCAGTTGCCCTTGTGTTTTGTGTAGCAGTAGAATTAAGATAAACTCCAAAGGCTGAACCATGAAACAAGGACACCACTGAAAGATGAGACCCACAGGTAGAAAATGCTTTATACTAGCCTCCATGTGATGAAATTCTCAAAATAGAGCATGCAATCTTAAAGTAAGAGAAAAGGATGCCAGTGAGTGGAATACCTGCCAGAATTCCACTTGCAAAATACAACACTAGGTCATTGAGAAATGTGTCAGAACATGCAACTTGGATTACTTGAGAAAGTTCACAAAAAAAGTGAGGGATTTCCAACTCTGTACAAAAAGACAATCGCAAAACCATTAAGCCATGCAAAAGAGAGTTCAGAACACTCAGTATCCATGATGCCAGTAGCAGGAGACCACAGAGCCTGGGGTTCATGATGGCCATATAGTGCAGTGGGTGACAGATGGCCACATAACGGTCATAGGCCATCACAGTTAAGAGGAAGCTGTCTAATCCTCCAAAAACCATGAAAAAATACATCTGGGTGAGGCAACTGCCATAACTTATTATTTTGTTCTCTGTCTGGATGTTCACCAGCATCTTTGGGACAGTGGTGGTGGTGAAACAGATGTCTGCAAAAGACAGGTTAGCAAGGAATAAGTACATGGGCATGTGCAGGTGGGCATCAGAGATGGTGGCCACGACGATGAGCTGGTTCCCAATGAGAGTGACCAGGTACATCATCAGGAACAGAGCAAATAGGAGGGGCTGCAGTTCTGTGTCTTCTGAGAGCCCCAGGAGGATAAATCCTGAAACACGTGTTTCATTCTCTAAATCCCTGTAATTCATGAATCTGCTGGAACAGAGACCAGAGCAAGGCAGGTTTAGGTACATGTGGATGTCAGCAAATTAACATCAATGCTATGGTTTGTATTGCAAATATATTGTCTTAATTGTTTCTTATTAATTACACAGAGCTTTACTTCCCTTTGTCTGAAAATGTCAGGGTAAACAAATGTTCCTGCTTCTCCCTGATACTATTGCTAAGAAGCCTTCCTTGTCCATAATTTTAAACTTTTTCCCAAGGCAATATGTTCCACCTCAAATGCTCTTAGACTGTATTTCATTCAAAAATATTTGACCTGTTATTTTGCACTATGTGATGAAAAGTTGGGAGAAGGATATTGGTGATGGTAGCACAATATTTGTATTGCAATCAATATTACTAAATTGCACTGTTGAAAATTGTTAGGCTGTGAAATTTTAAGTTGTATATAGACTACTACAGTAAAAAATTAAAATAAATAAAATGTTTCCATCTGTATAGCTAGAAAGATCAATACTCTTAAAATGCCATTTCATCTCCACCTGTTCTGTTTCAATTCAACCCCATTCCCAATCACAAGAAATTAGTTTGTTGATATTTGACAAAACAGTTTTAAAGTTTATAAGAAATGGTAAAAGTCCTAGACTTCCTAGAGAATGCAGAAGAACCAAGTCATAGAACCAATACTACCTGATTTCAAGTTTAACTATTAAGAATAAACCACGTTGTATTGTTGAAATAGACACATGAATTAAGCTGTGAGAACTCTGTAGACACAGAAACAGATTTTAGGGAACTCAAAAATAGACCCACACAAGTACAGTCAACTGGCCTTTGACAAAGGGGCTAGAGCAATTTAATGGAAAGGGTAAATCTTTTAAACAAATGCTGTGGAACAATGGCATATACAAGTGGAAAACAAAAAAGAAATGTAGCCAAACATTGCTTACATTTCACGAATATTAACTCAAAATGAATCCTGCACTCAAAATTAAAATGCAAAGTATAGTATTTCCAGAATAAAGCATTCACGAAAACCTGGTGATCTATACTTTGGAGATGAGGTTTTAAAATTAGCACCCAAATCATGATCCATAAGAGAAGAATATTTAGAAATTGTTCTCTATTAAAATATAAAACTTATACTCTATTAAAGAGAATGATAAATGACTTGGATCCATATATGTAAAGAACACTTAACACTCACCAATAAGAAAGATAATACCCGCTTAAAAACCTGGGCAAAAATTCTGAACAGAAACTGAGATAAAGAAGATTTGCAGGTGGCAAATAAGTCAGTGAAAGAGGTTCAATGGCATTTGTCATTAAGGAATTGCAAAATTAAACTGCAGTGATATACAATCACACACCTCTTAGAATACCTGAGGATCTAAACACTGACAATACCATGGGCTATTGACCATGGGGAGCAGTACAGACTATCATTCATTGCTAGTGAGAATGCAAACTGGTGCAGCCAGAAGACAGTTTGGCAGTATTTAGCAAAACTAAATTTTGTCTCACCACTCAGTCCAGAAATTGTGCTCTTAAGTATCCAGCTGATTTGATAAGTTAAATCCACATAAAAACTTATACATGAATTTTTATAGCAGCGTTATGTATCCTCTCCAAAATCTAAAAGCAACCAAATTGTCTTTTAAGGTCAATGGATGAACACACTAAGCTTTATCTATACAATGGAATATTACTCAGTGATAAAAATAAATGTTCTCTCTAGTCACAAAAGTCAAGGAAGCATCTTAAATGATTACTGGTCATTGAAACAAAGCAGTCTAAACATACTGCATACGTATAATTTCAATTATTTAAATTATATGACTTTCTGGATTCGTCCAAATGAAAGAGACAATAGAAAGAACAGTGGTTTCAGAGGATTGGGAAGAGGTAAGGAAGGTTGAATAGGTGAATCAGAGAGCACTTTTTAGAGAAGTGAATTTATTCTCTATAATACTATAATTATAGACACCTGAATTTATGTATTTGCTAAACTGACCTTTACAAAACAAAGAATAACACTTAGTATATGCAAATAAAAGATTAATTGTCAGGATATTAGGAATGCAAGGATGGAATGCATTATGTGATAAAAAATCTAATTGCATTATAAACATATGAAACAAGGCTACTGAGAGAATGAGGGGAAAAGGTGCTGACATAGTAATACTGGATATGAATGAAGTCTGGAGAATAAAGGGGACAGAAAGCATAAATACTGTATTCTATTGGATAAAGTTTATCTCACCAAAATGTAGGCTGACAATTTTATCACATCTGCACATGTATACTGGAATCCAGACATTAAGTAGATGATGTAAAGTGAGAAGAATACGTTTGTGACTGCAGATTGGGTGGTTAACCATAAACAAGAGGAGGACACTAGAATATTCCGCCTGGTAATGGTTAGGGTTGGACACATCAGCACGAGTAGATTAATATAGATAGATGGTTACCTGTGGACATGTTTATGGGTCTGTGTATATGCACATCTTGTCAGACACACATATATTTTCTTACTCTGTCTTTGGAGAGCGCCTAGACGTCCTAGTAACATGGAGCACACATAGAACCCAAACCTTTATTTTAACACCATTCTATAATAAAGGTTTCCTTGGAGAAATGGCTGACCCTAGCCTGAAATGGACATATACAAGAAGAACCTGGAGCATCTTGTACCACAAGAAATTGAGTAGGTACTAAAATAAAGCATTCAATGATTGGGATAAGTCCAAGATACACAGAGCACCTCTAAGATATCTCATAGCCCAAATGGAAATAAACTTCACAAGAAAATAAATAAAGTAGTATTGTATCGCAACCCAAAGTATAAAATGAATCTCATGAGTCTATAAAGATTTAAAGAAATATTTAATTTATGAGTAAGAAGACAAAAATCTCCAATGCAAATGCATGCAAAGATTTATGTAGATACTGCTGTCTCCAGAAGGTAAGTTTATTTCTGCTCCTAAAGTGTATCTTCACATATTAATCCCTTGCCAAAGGTGATAAATGGAAAAGCAGGAAAATTAGGAACTTTGAAAGGGGAAACCTGACAAACATTGTTGATGAACGTCAACATCTACAATGAAAACGACATTGATGGGATGTGCCCTGGATACATTATGTAATGAAAATAGAATTTTACCTCTGGTGTCTTCCACCATAACCCATAATCCCAGTCTAACCATGAGGAGAAAATCAAACAAATTCCAACTGAGGGTCATTTTACAAATTACCTTGCAGCACCCATGAAAAATATCGAGGTCATCAAAAACAAAGAGAGTCTGAGAAACTGTCATTTATAACACATAGATGTAATGTGGTATCATGGATGGAAGGTGTTCCAAATAAGCAAAAATGGAGGGATTTTCTGGAAACTGTCTCTACTATCCTTGTAATTTTTCGGTAAGTCTCACACTGCTTTGTAAAAGTATTTATTTATTTATTTATTTTTATTTTTATTTTTACACGGGCAGGGACAGGGAAACATTCTGCCGCTGGGCCACCAATGCACTGCTCTCATGCTGTTTTTTAAAATTAGATTTAGGAAGAAATAAAATTATTACTGAAATGCAAAGTCTAGGAACAAACTCTGAGCTTCAGTCCAGATGTGAGCATATGCCTTGGAAAAGAACATGACTCTGCTATAATTCTCAATTCATCTCCCATTAGATCAGAACAGAGATATCAATTTCATTTAATAATTGACAGAATTAAGAAAAAAATAATGACTATAACGTGTCCAACATTGTGCTTAGTGTTAATGAAGTATATTTTTATACACAATGATTCAAGCCCACCCATAGTCAGTCCCCAAACCTCCAAAGCCACTGCCACTGTGCTATTTCCAGCCTGCATCCCTTCCCCAGAAATTGGACAACAGAAACTGATCCAGAACTCTCCACAGGGCAAGAATTTTTCTTGAACATCCCCTTTGATAAACCCTGCACTGACTATCCAATAACTTAGAACATAAATATCAAACTTGTGGACAAAACTCAAAGCTCACAGCTATCTGGCTGCTGACAACCTTCCCACACTCGTGTTGCTTTTCTCACTACCTCCCTACCATTGTTCATCAGATAGTAAGATCTACTTTTAAACTTGACTGCACCCTACAAGTATATCAATCGCACATTTGGTTCCCTGTTTTCTTTTCTTGGTGGGTTTATATCCTCTTCTCCTCTTAGAATTGCTAATGTAAGGAAAGTATTCTTCCTGCCAGGCTCAGTACAATTCCCAGCACCCTTGCAAAACCTTCACGAACCTCAATGAATGAGTCCAAACTTTGGATCCACTTCACCACTTCAGTTTCCGCCTCCGGATATTGCATGTGCTTATACCTATTTTTTTGCTGTATTTAGATGTAATCTCTTTGAAGTAAAGAACACTGTCTCACTAATTCATTTATTCTGAGAGTAACACTTAGTGACTACCATGAAGGAATTAATGAATGGGTTTGTGTTGAATGATTTTAAGAAGAAATCGATGAATATGGTTAAGAGGATACCTCCATGAAGTAAGCCCGTGAGTGTGAGCTAACATTACATGAGACAGATATGGAAAAGACGATACATTAGTGTATTCCTCGCCTCCCTCAACCACCAGCTCTTTACCTGGGTAGGACTGGACAATTATGTCTCTGTGTTATCCTTGTTGATGCCCCTAAAGTTACTTTCAATAAATGGGGTTCTGGACTCATACTACATCCCCCACACTCATAACCAGACTCTGTGACTCACCCTGAAATTATCAAAAAGCATCTGGGTTCACCAAAGCAGGTTCTTCCTTCAATGACAGGATGAAGTTGGAAGCTCTGCTCCCAGAAAATGCAGAAAGATGTACATACTCATGAGGTCTCTAGAAGGAAACATTATGTTTCTATCTTACTAGACATTGATAAACTAGACATGAGATAGTGTAGGCAAGGCATTTATGTTTCTACACTTTTATGAATTTAATTCCCATGAGCCTCATAAATGAAGCATTCTTTTGTCTCTCTGCTCTCTAAGATATCTATTTCTCTGGAGGTAAAGAAAATGCAATGCAAACTTGGGTCAGTTTTGACCCTTGGGAAAAAACTTTAGGGCTTCATGTTCATCTCTTATCCCAGTGGACTATTCTATGAGGCCCCTCTCTCTGTCTTCAAGTTTTCCCATAATGATTTCCCTATCACTGGTTCATGAGAGAGGTTCTGCGTGTACTACAATATCTTGTCTCTGATTTCTCTTTTCTGATATTTGATCTGATTTATGGGGCTCTCAACAAGGCTTCCGCTTGTTTCACTTGTTTCCCTTTCTCCTCTATAGTTAGCAATGTCTGTTCAACTCACTCAATTATTTACTTTCAGTCATTCAACAAATATTTATTCAACAATACTGTATGGTAATCACTAAACAATCATCTGATAATGAAGAAAGAGTAATATATTGTGCCTCTTGTCAAACAGCAAACAGTCATGGAAATAAGTACAGCACCTGATTGAGGTACTGAAGTCCTGGTGAAGCATAATTCCATATGAATGAGGATCAGCTTTTACATTTGTGCTAATATGTATCGTGGGACTCTGATAGGAATCATGTTCAAACTATAGCTCACTTTTGGTATTATTGACACCTTAATAATATTCATTATTCCTATCCAAGAAAACAGGTGTCTTGATATTTACATAGGTCCTGTCTCATTTCCTTCAGCAGTGTGTTATAGTATTTTATGTACAAGTGCCTTACAACTTGAGTTAAAATTATCCATAGCTATTTTGTTTTTTTAATGCTGTGCTGAATGAATATTATAAAACTTCCAGCTAGGAACCATCTTTGCGTATAGATAACAGAACAGATTTTTTTCAATTAATCTTGGAGCGTACATATGGCTGGCTCCATCTATAAGCTCTAAGAGTTTTCTCCTGGGTGAATTTCTCTTTTTTACATGAAGGTCATGTTATCTGTGAATACAGTCAGTTGCACTTATTTATTTTCAATTTGGACACCTTTTATTTCATTTCATTGCTTAATTTATTTGGCTAAACTTCCTGTACAATACCGAATGGCTATAGTGAAAATGATCTTCTTTCTGTTGTTTCAGAACTCACGGGGAAGGCCTGGACTCTTTCAGCTTTGAGTGTAACATTAGCTGTATTTCCTAAGGCTCGAACTGAGACTCTGTATGTGTTTCATGCCCTAGGTTTGCCTTATTGGAATTTGTAATTCCCAGAGTGTCCCTAGGTCTGATAAATCCTGAAAGCCAGAAGGGCAAGCCTCTCCAAGGTTATCAATGAATTACATCCCCCTATCTTTTCGTGTGGACACCACTTCTCATAATGAAAAAGGACAGAACTGACATTCTCTAAAGATCCCTGTATACTGGTAGAAATATTAAAGGAGAAGGAGGAGGTATAATAGAGAAAACAGGATTTAACAAATGATAATGCCACTGAATCACTATATTAATATTCCTTCTAGCTGCCAGTGTTTTGGAGTAGCTAAAAGGAACAATCTGAGATGATGGAATGGTAGCACATGACAAAATCTGGGATCTATTCTGTAACTATTTGTTGAAGTGTGCTTTGAAAATTATTCCTTTTTTCTTACTTTGCTTTGTATATATGCTATTTTATACAATAAAAATGCTACAATATGTATTAGCTGTGTTTTTATATAAATGCCCTTTATTGTACTGACAAAGTTATCTCCTACTGTTACTTCTCTGAGTGATTTTTCTAATGAACGGGCATTGTTTTTTGTGAAACACATTTTCTGCATCAGTTGAGATTATGTGATTTTTCCCTTTGATTCTATTAATGTGGTATGTTACATTGATTTTTTTAGTTTGCACACCTTTGTATTTGTGAGGTCAACCCTACTTGGTCACAGTGGATAATTTCTTTACTATTCTTTTTCATTCAAATTGCTAGAATTCTGTAAAAATTTCTGCATCTTTATTCATTAGGGCATTGGTTTCTCTTTTTTATTATGTCTTTATGTTGCTTTGGTGTCACAATAATGTTAGCCTCACAGTATGGGTTAAGAAGAGTTCCTTCTACTTCGATTTTGAAATGTTTCAGTAGTACTGGAATTAATTTTTCTGTAACATTTGATGGAATTCACTATTGAAGCTATCTG
>PVIY010021327.1:0-42108 GCA_004026745.1 Myrmecophaga tridactyla
AGAAGCATTGTATCATTTAATCATTTTTAAAACCTATGAGGTTCTTGAGATGAGAACATGGATTTCATTACAACTGTCCAAGGTCAGAAGGAATCTAAATCCAGATCTATGTGACTCAAAAGCCCATCATCTTTCCAGAGTGCCATGCTGTTTTCAAATCCTCATCAATCTTGCAGTTATCTTCATTCTTAAACTCACATCAGGATTGTACCAGAAAGGTTAATGACAAAATCTATTTATCATTTGAGGAACAAATACACCATCATTACAAACAGAATTTTAATATTAGCCAACATTGCTAAGTTAAATGTTCAGCATCTCTAGCTCTCCATAATATCTACAGAATTTTACCAACAACAGCATATCCACCCAGTGTATCTAGACTCACTTTCATTCTCTCACCCGTTACTCTGCTCAGAAACAAATCCAGAAACAGCATGGCTGACAGCATTCCCTTTGGCTGGCAGCAAAGGCAGAAAATCTGGGAATGCTCTATTTTTTTTTTCCTGAATTTGAGTTACAAAGCAATGATTTATGGGGAGGAAAAATCTGGTGGGATTGCAAGAGATTATGAAGAGGTCACACACCATGAACCACCTCTCAGTTCCACTCTTAGAGGCAGGTTAACTGGGGAGGCATATGACAAAACAGATTACAATACAAAGAGGAATGCTGTAGACAAAGAACAGCATTTTGGGCTCAGGGAGGCCAGAGAAGGACGTAACTATTAGTACATCTTAAACCACATCCATAATAAAAGAAATACTTTATACTTTATTGGTAGGCTGCCATATTGAAAAAATAAAACACAATATCCTCACTGTCTTAGTGAAGGAAGCACTGCATAACAAAGATTCTTTAAAAATTACAGTAGTAGTAGCAATAATAATGATGATGATGATGATGTCCCAGATTAGAACTTTCAAAACATCTTTTCATAAAAAATGGACCAGGAACAGGAAATGTCCTTATACCGACTCTGTCACCCCTCAACTAAATGACCTTGGGTAAATCCTTTAATATCTATGAGACTCAGTTTCTTTATCCATAAAACAGAGGAGTTTAACTGAATCATTGTTAAAGTTCCTTTTAGCTTTAAAATATTGTCATTTTATAGTATGCCTCAATACCTCTCAGGCATTTAGAATATTTGTTAAGTGATCAGGCTCTGGGTTTGAATCCTAGCTTTGCCATTTACTTCTGCTTCTCTGACCTTGAGTAAATTAATTATTCTCTCTAGATCTCCCTTCACTAATCTATAAATAAAGATGATGATGGTAAATAAACAAATAAATAACATTAATTATTTAGCACATAGGGTTTAGGACAGATTAACAGAAATAATACATTTAAAATGGAGGGGTGCAAGGGTAGGGCAGCAGTAGGATTCCTGCCTGCCATGCAGGAGACCGGGGTTCGATTCTTGGCCCATGCACTTCTCAAACAAACAAACAAACAAGGAAACAAACAAAATGGAAAACCAAAACAAACAGAACTTTGGCAAATGGTGCTGCAATAAGGGGATACTCAAATGGAAAAAAATTAAAGTACAGGTCTAAGTTTCCAGCACTTAGTTATAACTCAATACCTTATAGAAGTTATCGACACTATCATCATTTGTTTTATGCAGTGCCCAAAATAATATCTGACATACACTAGGTTCTTAATGGACAGATATTGAGCTAAGCATATCCCAGGCCTATGTTCCATTCGTTTCCAAATAATTATTTATTAAATATTACAACACTTCCTGGCATTAAAAACCTCCCTAGCCTTTCATCATTCTTTTTGTGGTTTCTTGGGCCTATTCTACACTGAAACTTATTATTCAACAAATACTTAATGTAGCACTTACTGTAAGTACTGGACACACTCTAAAAATTTTTTTAAAAAATATCTATTTGATCCATCCACATTCCAATGGCTTAAATATTATACTATCTTCTCACTGTTAGATGATGAAACTGTGTACAGCAAGGCTCAGTAATATTCCAAAAGTTAAACATCTATTGAATGCCAGAGCTTGGATTTGGGCCCAGCAGCTTGGCTCTAGAACCCAAGCTCTTAACCACTGTGCTACATTGCCAGCCTTATGTCCTACCCCTTTCTGACTAACACTTTCTAGAATATTTAACTGGTCTCCTTACAGTCTTCCAAGCAGTCCAGGCTAATTCACTTATTCACATTACTATTTTAACCCTGCCATTTTACCATCAAGTGGCCTCTCCCAGATTCAATACTCTGTTCAGTTGAAACTGAGCTACTCTTCAAAACTTCTTGCGGTTCCCCTTCCTACAAAGTTGTCTCCACTACAAAGTTTTTCTTTCACTCACCATGATTTCTCCTGTCTTGATCTTGTCCACTTGCAAGCAAAAGGGACAGGGCGACATTTCCTTATATCTTGCAAGCATATCTTCCCCACCCCTCTCTACTGTGAAGACCCGGTGAGCAGGAACAATAGCATTCTTTTGTGTTAGGTCTTCATGGACAGTATCTGTGAAGTCAGTCCTAGAAAATTCCTTATGGCTTGAAATATTAGGATGCATGACATTTATTTGAACATATTTTCTCCTCTAAGCCAATTTAGAAACAATGGATTCAGTAGTCTTATTCGGCATAAGCTAAACTAGAGTGACATCTGGTGGCTATTTTCTTAAAGGGTTCACAAATATTCACTGTTCCTTACACATAAGGCCTGTTCCCTAAGGATGAGGTAGATGTGTCCGTCAAAACATATACCAGAATGGAGCTGCCCACTGTGACAACAGAAAGAGTCAGTTGAAGTAAGATGAACAGAAATCCCTCTACACTGGTAAGTCATTAAAGCATGACTTTAATGCTTTCCTCCAAGGAGGAGTGACCACAGGTTCCCAGAACTGAAGTCAGAGCCAGGATTTGAAGTTCAGCATACAATGCTGGCTGTTAACTCTTGTCTGTTTTCTCCCCTCTTTGGGCCTCAGTAAACTAACTTATTTTTAATTATACTTCAAGCCTCCTTCATTTCTTAAAAAAAGTAGAGTATCTACTATAATTAAAAATATATAATTTCCCCCAAATTTTCAGTGCCAAGAAAAGATGGTAGTTATGATATCCTATTTAAATACCACCTCCCTTATACAAGTACAATAAACTGAACCAAAAATAAGGATGCTTAAAGTTTTCTCATTATTCACAAATAATAGTACCACTCATATTAATAAGAGTAGTACTGAGAGTTAACATATGCTATACTAATTATTTTCTCTGCATTGTATCAGACTCCTGGACACAGAAGCTAAGAAGATATCTTAACAGATTGTCACAGCTTGCATCTTCTAGTCTGGAGAGGCTTTTGGAAAAGACTGGGAACCACACAAAGGCCCTCATAAGAGACATCCAAGCATCATCCAAAGGCAGCAACATTTTATTACCACCCTGGCTGTTGTGCAGGACTTTATGGTCCCTTCCCTTTTCCCTAACCGCAGTCATACGGGAACCAGATGCAGTCTTGTGCATGAAACAAGAGGAGCAGAAGGACAAGCCTGATGGTGTGAAGCTGTATGTACCCCAGAAAAACATGTTCTTAAAGTTAATCCATTCCTGTGGGTGTGAAATCATTACAAGCAAAACCTTTTGATGAAGCTACTTCAGTTAAAGTGTGTCCCAACTCATTCAGGTTGGGTCTCAATTCTATTACTAGGGTACTTAGTAATAGGATGAAATTCAAACAAAGAGAGAGAAAGTCAGGAAGTAAGAAGCTGAAAGCAACAAAAGCTGGAAGAGAAGGGAAAGACCAGCAGATGTGCAATATGCCTTACCATGGGCAGAGGAGCCAAGGATTCCTGGCAGGTGGTCTTCCAGTAGAAAGCATTGCTTTGATGATACCTTTATTTGGACATTTTCCCAGCCTCAAAACTGTAAGCTGATAAATTCCCATTGCTTAAGTCACCCCCATTTCACAATATTTTCTTGGAGCAGCCTAGGCAACTAAAATAACAAATGAGAAAAAGGCAACACTATCCCCCTAATATCTCAACTTCTCCACTGAGGCAACTGAGACTGAATCAGGCTCATACTGGGAGAAGGGTGAAGCTTAAAATTGTAAAATATTTTAAAGATCTGATATTATGCATGAAAAAGTCCAGCCAGCCTACAGAATGAAGTTCATTCAGCCTACAGGTTATTTTTACTTAACCTAACAGTAAACACACCCAACATATTATCAGGGCTATAGAAGGGAGGTTTGGAATAGTATGGAGTGGTGGCAGTGTCAAAAAAGAATGAAGTTGCATTCTGTTTGTGGCTTACCTAGTCCAGTTCATTCAATAAGCCAAATCTAGAATTGCTCATTTTGAAAGTTGAGTAAACAAAAGACCCAACACAAGACCTCTGAGAAGAATAAAAGACATGGTATGCATAGGGCAAAGAAAATAGACTACAACTAATTTTCCCTGTCAAAGAAACTAAAGATAGCATGAATGCTCTGGAACAGGAAATAAATCTCCAACACACAATGAAAACAAGTCTAACGGAGTAAAAGAACAATGACATCACAAGGACTCTGGAAAAGAATGAGTAGTCACACAAAGCAGAATTGACATTCATGAAAAATAAATCAAGTCAGTGACCTAGAGGGCAGGCTTGAGAAAAATCATATATAGCTGAAGTTATAAAAATAAAAGAGTAACAAAAATAATAGGAGAAAATATGATAAATGTGTGGGGTGGGAAGATAATACAGAATCAGTACATGAATAATTCCTCTCCCTGAAAAAAAAATTGCAATAGAAAAAGTATATATATATATATAGGAAGAAGTTTTTCATAATTGAAGGAAGGAACTTACGGAAAGTCAACAGATTTCCAGTTTTCCAATAAAATTTAATTAAGATTGCCACAAACAGATTCTGATTAAGTTGTTTTATTTCAACATTAAAATATTTATAAGCATAGGGTACAGTAGAAGAGATTACTGGAAGGGGGAATTATTATATATTATATATTATATTAGACCCCATCTTAGGTGTAAGAAGTTAGCAGAACTATGCCAATATAGTTTTGGCAGGAAAGTATATAATTGTAGAACATTGTGCCCAACCAATAGAGAATGCCCATTTATAGTATTTACCTGGTACTGCTCCCCTGAACTCTAAACTCATTCAGGGGACTACTGTTTATCTCCATGTGGTAATATAATAGGCAACTCAAAAGTAAAATTTTCAAAACTAAAGTCCCAATCTTTTCCTGAAACTAGGTCCCAGTTTCCCCATCTAAGTTAAAGAAAATTTCATTTTCTAGTTACTCTGACTAAAACATTAGAGTCCTCCTTGATTTTTCTCTCTTTTACCCATGTCCTGCATCTAGACTGCAAGGAATCCACATTGGCTCTACTTTGAAGACACAGCCTAAATTGAACTTTTCTCACCACCTCCGCCATCATTTTTTCTAAGTCACTAGAATTTCTTACCGACATTATTAAAGCAACTTTCTGTCTCTCTGCCCCCATCCTGGCCTTGTCTGTATATTCATAGGGTGACCATATCTTTCATTATCTAAATCAGGTTATTTTGAAAGTAAAGAGGGGCTGGGACAAAGGGTATAAACTACATAATCTCGGCACAGCCACCAAGTGGTCTTTCAAAGATGAAAGTCAGACCATGCACTGCTGCTCAGAGGCTTCTCACCTCACTTAACTGTAAAGTCAAGGTCCTTCCAAAAGCCGGCACAGCTTTCCATGATCTGGTTCTCTGAAGTAGACCATACCCACTCACTTTCCCTCACTCCCTACCTCTTCACCACCCTCAAGTTACTGTTTTTCCAAGAAACTGCTAGGCAAGCTCCTGCCTGGAAGCCTTTGTTTGGAAGTTTCTTCTGCCTGAGATGTTTTCCACTCCCCCATTACAGCTACATGATTCACAACCTCAATTCCTTCCAGGCTTTGCACAAATTTCACCCTCTCATCCAAGCCTTCTCCAACAATCCTGTTTAAAATTGTAACCTCCTCCCCCCAGCTCCCATGATGTCCCTTCAGCTGCTCTTTTTTTATAGCACTTATAACCTCACATATTCTACATAACTCACTAATGTTTAGGATATGGTATCCACTCATCATTACCCAATAGAATACAATTCCATTAGGGCAGCAATTTTTTTCTGCTTTTTCTCCAATCTAGTACTCATGATACAACACTATCTGGCATAATTAGGTGCTTAATTAATTTTTGCTGAAAAATGAATATATTACATTTCTGTTAAGTTCCCAAAGCTGCAAAACTGAACAGAATAATTTTTAGCATATTGTTTAGAGATAGAAATACATGATGGAAATAGAGGAAAATTGGGGAATAACAAATTCCAACCATAACAAATAAAATAAGAGTTTGAAATGAAAAGTTAGCCAAAATACAACAAAGGTTTGATATTAAAGTGGTCAGCATCCTATTTATATCATAAGTATTGCTAAAACAGGGTCTCTTTATAATGGTAAAGATTACAATCTGCAAAGATACAATCATCAACCTTTTAACACTAAGGACATAAAGTTGAAACACATAAAGTAATATCTCAAAACAATGAAGAGAAATTGATAAAAAGGGAACTTACCTGTTACAAAACTTAATATATCAAGTAAAAAATAAATTATCATTAGGTATATATAGTAAATATATTGCAAAGACAGAGTGCACTCCTTTGCAAATACCAATATGCATTTTTAAAAATCTAACTGCATATTAAGCACAAAGAAAAACTTTTGAAAATGCAAAAGTATAAAGCAGGAAGTAGATTAATTTTATTTTCTAATTTCCATGCAATAAAACTAGAAATAATTACTGAAATAGTAGAAGCCAAATAGGTAAAACAGGGGCAAAAACAAAAACAGCAATTCACAAAATATAATTGAGCTAATGGACTGTTAACTTTAGACATTATAATAATGAGGCCTAGTAGATAGATGTGGCTGAAAGATGCACAAACTGAGAAGTAGATTGGCGAATGATGGTGTATATGTATGATCGAACATTGTGCTGCTGCCAAAAGGAATGAAGTTATGAGGCATACAACAATGTGAATGAACCTGTGGGACATTTGACGAGGAAAAATAAGCCAAAAACAAAAAGAGTAAATATTATATGATTCCATTTAGAAAATATTTATAAGAAAACTGGTCCTAGATAGTAAGTTCTTACAGCAGTTACATTTAGTTTGGAGTGGTAATTGTTGTTTCTGTATTTTGAGAAGCTATTTTATATATGTATAACCTGGTATTTAGAGATAAGAACGAAGTCAATCAGGTTGGGGTTAAGGGAATTCAGATTACAGGGGTAAGGAAGATATTGTCTATAATTTAGAACTTCATCTACTCTTTAAGACAAAAGGAGAAAAGGTTTATTTTGTCCAGAACTTCAGTTTTCTGTAGCATATATCTAACTCAACCTATTTGGATAGATCATTTAAATAGTGCAAACACAGGGAGCCCAGAAGAAGAATGAGGACTTTTAATCCTGTATAGCTTAATGTAATACCCAGATACATCCCTGAGTATATTAAGCAGATAATCAAAAAGTATTGGCAAAGTCTCTTGAGGATGGGAGAAAAGAATATGTAAAAATTAAACTTTACCAGTGGGGAAACCCCAGATATTGTGTCAAACATTAGGGACATCCAAACCAATAGGTCAAGCCCTTGATCTTGAGGCTTGCTCTTGTGAAGCTTATGTATATAGCATAGAAACTTAGCCTACCTATAGTTATGCCTAAAAGTCACATCTAGAGGACCTTTTTTGTTGCTCTTATGTGGCTTCTCTCTCTCTCTAAGCCCAATTCTGCCAGTAAAACCATTGCCCTCCCCCCTATGTGGGACATAACGTCCAGGGGTGAAAGTCTCCCTGGTGGCATGAGAGATGAGTCCCGGGGATGAGCCTGGTCCTACACCATGGGATCAACAATGCCATCCTGACCAGAGGGGAAAAGAAGTGTAACAAATCAGGTATCAGTGACTGAGAGTGTTCAAAAAATTGGGAGGCTACTCTGGAGGTCATTCTTATGCACGCTTCAGTTAAATATTGCTATCTATCATAACTTGCCAAACCCCAACCAAAACCATTCCCGCCAATCCTAAAGAATACCTAGGGCATTATATAAGATTCTACAGGGGTTCCATGCACTAGGGTAACTTTCCAGAAACTAACAACTTTCAAATGGGTCCCAGGACCAGATAAGTATTGAAATGCAGAGAGGCTAGCCTCTCCATCCCCCTACCCCATATTATCAATAGCTCTTTCCAACATGAAAAAATTAGACTGGGCAAAGCCCAAATGCCCCTATAGAGTGGGAGAAAGATCAAAGGTGATGGTGGAGTTATACAGAGAAGGTAGGTTTTGACAAATGTGTATGATTGCTGAATCATTATACTGATTTTTTTTTAGTCTCCAGTACCCTAGAGTAGCTAGAAGTAAAAACCTAAAATTGTGGAATTATAACCCATGCCAAACTATGAAATTCTTAACTAATTGTTGCAATGTACTTTGAAATTTATTGCTTTTTTCTATATATATTATCACAAAAAAGAAAAAAAATAGAAGGAGGAGTATAACAGAGAAGATAGGATTTAACAAATGAATATGACTCCTGAATCATTATACTGATATTCCTGTTGGTCTCTAGTGTCTTCGAGCAGCTAGAAGAAAAAAAGAAAAATTGTGGAACTGTACCAAACTTTAAAATCTATTCTATAATTACTTGTTAAAATGTATTTGGAAGTTTATTGCTTTTTTGTATATATGTTATAGTTCACAATAAAAAAAATGTTTAAAAAATATAATTGAACAACATAGAAATGGAAACTCATCTCCTAACATCTCTTATCACAAAGGAACTCAAAACTTCAAGTAGAGACTTGGCCTCTAGCATTATATTGAGTTAGGTTCTTTAATAAGACCTGAATAAATTATAACAAACATATTTTTAGCTCATTCCTGTGATAGTTTAAAGCTACATGTACCCCAGAAAAATATGTTCTTAAATTTAATCCATTCCTGTGAGTGTGAACTAGTTTAAAATAGGAACTTTTGATAAGGTTACTTCAGTTAAGGAATGTCTCGCCTCTATCAGGATAGTTCTTAATCTTCTAACTGGAATCCTTTATGAGGATGAAATGTCAGACAGAGATACAGGAAGCTACTGAACCAAGAAGCTGAAAGGGAATTCACAATAGAAAGAAACCAGGAGACACTGCCATGTGTCTTACCATGTAATAGAGGAACCAAGGATCACCTACAGCCAGCCCCAGAATGCCACAGCCTTGGGGAGAAAGCATCTCCTTAATGATACCTTGATTTGGACATTTTCAGTATGAAATGAAACTAACAATTATTTCACTACTGACCTTGATTTGCTTGAGCTTCTGCTTTATCCAGGAAACTATGAAGAAGAAGAGGAGGCCAAGTGAGCTAAGTTGATATACCAATGATCCTTTGCAGTGGCAATGGAGGCCCCTCCCCCTATGAAGAAGGGAGGAAACTAGTAAGCAAGTCAAGGCCAGTGAGGAAGAGTATGTTGACAGTCACCAGATGGCCTGGACCTTGCACAAACATCCTGTTCCTACAACTTGCTAATTAACCAACTGCTGCCTGCCAAAGGACACTCTGCTCTGGATAACCCATATACTCCCTCACTTCCCCCTTCCCTGCTTGGTGCTGCTCCACATGCATGTTATTCTTGCTCAGTAAGAGCTATATTAATACTTTAGCATCAAAGTCCTCTGGTGTTTTTCCTTTTGGAAAGAGGGAACTTAGTTCTTAGGTCTTCAACTACTACAGGTTTAACAACAGCTTCAAAATCTTGAGCTCATAAGTTCCCATTGTTTAATTCAACACATTTCTTGGTATTTGAATCAGCAGTCTAGGAAACTAAAACAGATTTTCATATGAGGAGAGGGATGCTGCTATTGAAAATACAAAAAAACCAAAACAAAAAGAAAACATGGAAACGGCTATGGAATTTGTCAATGGGTAGCAGTGGGAGAACTGTGAGGTGCTTGAGAGAAAAGGTCTAGTTTGCTTTGAAGACACTGTTGGTAGAAATATGGGTGCTAAAGGCACTTTTGATGAGGCCTTAGTCAGAAATGATGAATATGTTATTGGAAGCTGGAAGAAAGGCAATCCTGGTTTTAAATTGGCCGAGAACTCAGCAAAAATGAGTTCTGATATTGGATGGAAAGCAGAATTTGATCGATGAGCTTGGATATTTAACTAAGGAGATTTCAAAGTTAAATACAAAGTGCAACCTGGTTTCTCCTTGCAGCTTATAGTACAATGCAAGCGGAAAGGGATAAGTTGAGAACTGAATTCTTGGGCACAAGGAAAGTAGATATTGATGGTTTGGAAAATTCTGAGCTTCCAGAAAATGAGTCCTCAGAGGATAGCATTACATGTAAGTGTTTAGCTGAACATCTATCTCGTCAGCCATTTCAGTGCAAGGCAAGATTAGAGGTACAGTTACCCAGGATCTGTGGAGAGTCCTACTGTCTGATAGTTTGGACCCCTGTGTACTATATGCAAAACCAATAAGTTTTTTGTTTTTGTTTTTGTTTTTTTAATGTTATCTAGTTTGAACAAATCTGCCAACCTGTCTAAAATGGATAGAGAAGAAATACATTTAAGGAAAAATCACTTCAAGGGCAGAACCACAGAAGCTGAGGTCTGGACCAAATACTTTGTCTTAGGCCAAGAGAGCAGTCCTACCCATGTGTGTGGAGAGAGTGAGTCTGCCCTGGTCTTTCGCCTGCTATCTTGTTCAAGAAATACCGCACTGCAGTGCTCAGAAAGGGTGGAGCCTATGCTTTGGCTTTTTCAATTTTTTTTTGGTTATTTGTATGCTGTATGATGGGGATCACAATTCATTCCTTTTCCATGTGAGTATCCCCTTATTGCAGCACCATTTGTTGAATATTTGTTTGGTTGGATTTTTGTTTGTTTGTTTGTTTTTTGTTTTGGAAAGTGCATGGGCCAGGAATTGAACCTGGGCCTCCCACATGGCAGGCTAGAATTCTACCACTGAACTACCCTTGTACCCCCTGTGTTTGACTTTTGCAGAGAGCTTGACTGCCATCCCAATACTTGTAGAGGGTAGAACCTTCACCCCAGTTTTTTAGAAAAGCATGGCCACTGGACAATCATTTGGATGGGGTAGGACTGCCACTTTATCAGTCCCAGAGTATAAAACATCACTTCATAGATGACTCTCAGATACTGAAATCTAATTGAGTATGCCCTCCTGGGTTTAGGAATTGTTTAGAACCCATGGACCCTGATTTTCTTCCAATTTCTACCTATGGAAATATTTATCCTATTCCTGCCCCTCCATTGTATATCAGAAACCATTAGCTTGTTCTCTATTCTCCCAGGTCCACAGACAGAGGAGAATTGTGCCCCAGGACAGACTAGACCCATAACCATTTTTGGTAAGACTTTGTACTTAGCATTATTTCTGAAATGACTTAAGGCTTTTGGAATCTTGTGATGGAATAAATGTATTTGCATGAGAGAGAACATGTCTTTTGGGGATCCAGAGGGCTAAGTGTGATGGTTTGAAGCTATAAATACCCCAGAAAAACATATTCCTCCATTTAATCTATTCCTATGTATGTGAAAAGGGAAGAACCTTTTCATAAGATTACTTAAACTAAGGTATGTCTCACCTCAATCAGGATGGGTATTAAATCCTCTCACTAGAGTCCTTTATAAGGAAGTGGAATTCAGACAGAGATAAGGCAAGCCACAGAAAGCAAGAAGCTGAAACTGAACCAAGAAGAGAAAAAAGAGACTAGAGACACTACCATGTGGCTTGTTATATGATAGCAGAACCAATGATCACCAAAAGCCAGTCCCAGAATGCCACAGTCTTGGGGAGAAAGCATCACCTTGATAATGCCTCAATTTGGAAATTTTCCTGGCCTCAAAACCATAAGCAAATAATTCTCATTGTTTAACCCAACCCATTTCCTGGTATTTGCTTGGGCAACCTAGGAAACTAGAACAATTCCTAAGTGCTCAGGAAAATCAGGGTATATAAACAGTAACAGTTAACTGAAACCACAGCACTAAGCCAACACAAAAATCAGTGTTTCTCTCAGAGCAACTGCCAACCTGACCAGCGGGTATGGGAAACTTAAGGCCCTTGTAAAGCACTGGAGCTGAGCCTGGACTCCCACATCCAGCCAAGAATAGTCAAGGGGGGCTACAGTCCAGAAACTCTGCCTATCAGCAAAGCCAAATGGCTTTATATATGGCTTTCCTTGAAAATTAAAATTCTTGGCCTGCTCTCAACTGCGTTTGGTGTTTAAATACACAATTCTTATCTGGTTGGAGAAAGTTCAAGTCAAAATATGAAGTAGTCCCTGCTTGGTAACAACTTCTGGAGTCCAGCAGAAGCAAACACAAATGGGATATGGAGAAATACACCTGTAACTTAGTTTTGTTTTTTGGTTTTTTTTTTTGGTGTCCTGTGATTAAATTCAACCTTGAGTGAGCTTATTGAGAAAAAACAACAAGTGGGCCAACAGACAGACATAAGGAAACAAGAACCAAAAAAAAAAACCATGAATAAGCATCAGCAGAAAAAAAAACAAGCAGATTGAGATCCTGGAGGACTTCAAATATGGCAAATAGCACATGGAGAGTAAAGATGATTCTTTATATATTAATTTTTAAAAATCTAATAGATGAAATAATAATCAGCAAGAAACTCCACGTTCAGGATGGAGAGTCTCTGAATAGGATTGGGTCATAGGTGTTTGGTTATTATGCATCATAACACATTACATCTTATGAATAACCTTTGTTTCAAATATTACACAATTAATTAACATTTAAATATAAGAATCCTACAGGGACTTTTGTGTAAATGTGACAGTTTGAATATTGACATTTACTTTTGTTTCCCTCCTCAAATCTCACTAAAATAGCATTCAGAATATGTTTAAAGGTATGAATCAACCCACAAGAATAAAGAGGACAGAAAAGACAACTGACTCATAATTGGGGGAATGGGGGATACTTGCAGGAGTCCTTTAGAGACTCCCCCATTGTGCCCCTTTGTGTAGGCATTTAACTTCTCCTTCACTCAGCTGCTCCCAGCCCTGCTGTCAGCTTCTGCTTCTAGATGTACACCCCAAAGCCTCTTAATGCTGGCCTTCCCTCACCCTGCTAGGTGATCCTCATGAGAAGCATCCCTTTAAAAGCTACTCCACACTTCCATTTCTGCCATGAGTTCTATACCTGGGCCCATGATTCTTATCTTTTTGACCTGTCATCTGAGAGTATTTTGGTAATTAATTCCTAGACAACCTTACCTTTTACAGGTATGACTCAAGTCCAGTGAAATTTTTACCCCCTTTCCTATTTCACAAAGTCAGGCACATGTCCATCCCCTTGTCACTTTCTGTCAGAGAATTAGAAGATTTTTATCTCAGAATGATAAGTAGGGGTTTCAATACCAGGAAGAGTTGACAACAGTACTACTACAACACAAACAGAGGATTGAACATTGGCTAATATCAAGCAGTATATATAAAAAGAAATGCACACTTAGGCATAACTGCAAAACATTAAAATCAAAGATAAGAACTTAAAATCAGCCAGACAGGAAAAGTGTACTTCTACAAACAACAATTTAGACTGGCAATAGCTTCTTAATAGCAAAATGGAAGCTAGAGAGTAAATGTTAATCTAGAAATATGCACCCAATAAAACTACTCAAAAATAATCTGTTTTCAAACCAATAATTCCTAAGAGCCTGAAACCAGAAGGACCTTATTAAATAAAAATTTCAAGGATATATTTCATGACTATAAAAGATTGGAAGATGACTTAGAAAAAAGTTCTGAGCTTTAAAAGAAGGGAACAAAGAAATTGGTGCCCACATGAATAAATTTAAGTAAACATTGTATAAAATAATATGTGTGAGTGTCATAAAAAGAAAACCTGCATACCAATTACATTTAAAATGGGAGGGGATGATCAGAGAAAGTATTCTAAGGCCCTTGCAATTTTAGTATAAAAGGTTATTATATTGATTATTTTATATTGTTTGTTATGTGTTGAGCGGCACACTGAAATAAGCAGGTACCATAGGAATTTACTTTAAAAGTAGCTTTACTATGTCTCCAATTGTCTCTTGTAACTTGCTCAATGGATATTGTTCTTTCTCAACCCATGAATGAAAACTATGGCAGTTCCCAAGAATTTCCTTGTCACTTACAGGTAAGAAAGAATGCTTTCACCTAGTAAGTAATCAGGTGAAAGGATTGTGGAAAGATAGTGGAGTGGGAAGCTCCAGGAATCAGTTCTTCCACCATAACAACTATTCAACTGGCAAGAACTGTCTGGATCAGCTATAGTGTAATGTGCTGGTTTGAAAAGATATATGCCCCCTAAGAAAAGCCATGTTTTAATATAAATCCCATTTCATAAAGGTAGAATAGTCTCTTTTCAATATTGTATGTTTGAAACTGTAATGAGATCATCTCCCTGGTTAATGTGATTTAGTCAAGAATGGTTGTTAAACTGGATTAGGGATGACATGTCTCCACCCATTTGAGTGGGTCTTGATTGGTTTACTGGAGTCCTATAAAAGAGGAAACATTTTGGAGAAAGAGATTCAGAGAGAGCAGAGAATGCTGCAGCACTACGAAGCAGAGTCCACAAGCCAGCGACCTTTGGAGATGAAGTTGGAAAATGCCTCCCAGGGAGCTTCACGAAACAGGAAGCCAGGAGAAGACGCAGATGATGCCGTGTTCGCCATGTGCCCTTCCAGCTGAGAGAGAGGCCCTGACTGTTTTCACCATGTGCCTTCTCACTGGAGAGAGAAACCCTGAACTTCATTGGCCTTCTTGAATCAAGGTATCTTTCCCTGGATGCCTGTGACTGGACATTTCTATAGACTTGTTGTAATTGGGACATTTTCTAGGCCTTAGAACAGTAAACTAGCAACTCATTAAATTCCCCTTTTTAATAGCCATTCCATTTCTGGTATATTGCATTCCGGCAGCTAGCAAACCAGAACATGTAACTACAGAGTCTAAGGGAACATTGTGTAGCATCCAAGGAATAGATGGAGGAAGAGGTAGTAAATTGCCATAAATACTGGTGAGTTTCACCCTTCTTGTAGTGGCTTCCATCCACTACCCCCCAGTTTTGTTTCAGGGAATGAAGCCCTGGGTTCTGGTTCACCTTTCTGATACCAGGATGGAACATAAAAACATAGCCTCCAAACTCCAGGTTTGTGAAGTCTGATTGCAGAAAACTGGGGGTCAGCTCTAAGGGTTGTCATGGCTCCAACTCCCTCAGGCAAAAGTGGAAGAAAAATCTTAAAGATAGTACTGTTCCTCGAATCTATAGAAAACAGTTAAAGGACTTGCAGGAACTAGACTAGTTCTCAATGAAGAAAACAGAGCTTCCAAAGCCATTGGGGCTCTTGGGACCCTTGTTGACCCCTCCCCAACCCTTCCAAGCACAGTGCAGAGACAGACTGAGCTCCCTTTGTGGAACACAGGCCCTGATCCACAAGGAGTAGAATAACCCCTATGTGCATTTTGGTGGAAGCCTAAAGATAAACCAGTCTTAGGTACCCCCTCTCAGAATCTCTCTTGAAGACAGAGAATTAACTTTCAGACAGCTAAAGCAGTGTGAGAAATACTTTAAGTCAAAGCAGCCTGGGGAAAAAGACTACCTGCACTCAGTCACACAATAGAGTGCCTAAGAGGGGGTAAAAGTCTATTTCAAAGGGAGTAGAGAGGGCATTTAAACTGGAAACTAGGAAATTCCTGGGACCAGCAACAAGCAACTACCAGGAAAAGAAGCAGGCTCCATGATTCCAGTCAGGTTCAGATAAGATAGAGAGGACCCTGAAATTCATATTTGTCTTGGGAGGATCTTCTTGAAAGGATGGCTAAGCTCTGAAGGGTGCAACCATACAGAGCAGAACCAATTTGCTAAGACTGTGAAAGGTACTTTTTGCATTGGTTTGTTTGTTTGGATTAGATCCTGCACTTAAGGAAATCTCTTTCATATCATGAATTTAAGGAATATATAGCTCAGGGAACAAATCCCAGAGTTAACACTTAAAAATACTAAAATATACAGTGTGGACTCACACTAGAAATATGAATGAGTTCTTGTAAGAATTACTTCAAAGATATGATTCTTGTATAAAGAGTGTTTAAGTCCAAGGTACAGGGGGAAAACTGCTATTGCATGCTATGAGCTATGTTCAAAAGGAAACCATCAGCACTACCACAGCAACAGCAGAGATAAATGATGGGGTAAGGGACAAGAGTCAAGAGGAGGTTTAGATTTCCTATTTGGTGAGGGTCTGTTGATTCATTTTCTGTCCCTTGGGAGCAATGACATTGTCTAAAATTGAGAATGTTGATGGACTGTGGACTTTGGGCCCTCTACATGATGCCTGATGAATGCAGGTGGCTGAAGGATGCACTGAAGCAGAAGTAAAATGGCGAATGATGGTGTATACCTATGAACAAAGGCTGTGCTGCTACAAGAAGGAGCAATGTCATGAGGCATGCAACAATGTGAATGAACATGTGGGACTATTGGTGAGACAAAATACTAAAGAACACATAGGGCAATTTAGAAATTCCATGAGGGTTCCAGGCCCTAGAGTTACTTGCCCGAAACTTACAACCTCCAGATGGGTCCCTGGTCCAGATAAGTGCTGAAACCTAGTCCAGCCTCTCCAGAACATCAGATACTTCCATCTCCCTAACCCATATAAGTGGCAGAACCTTCCAATATCAATAATTTAGAATTGCCATAGCCCAAACAGCCTCAATGAGAGGTATGTAAATATCAAAGGTGATGGTGGAATTATACATAGAAGATACGACTTAACAAATGAACATGAATGCTGAATCATTAAGTTGATATCTCTTTTAGTCTCCAGTATTTTAGAGCAGCTAGAAGTAAAAACCTAAAATTGTGAAATTCTAACCCATGTCAAAGTCAAAATATGTTCTATGACTAATTGTGGTGCTGTGCTTGGAAATTTATAGCTTTTTTGTATATATGTTATTGTTCACAAAAAAAGAAGGAAAAAGCCAATTGTGATGATGAAAAAGTGTTTAAGCCCTCTAGCCTCCTGTATTCTGGAGCAGCTAGAAGGAAAAATATGAGAGGGCCATATGGTAACCAATGACAAACTCTGGGATCTATCCTGTAGCCACTTTTTGAAGAGTGCTTTGAAAACTATTGCTTTTTCATTCTTTGCTTTGTACATATGTTGTACTATGCAAGTAAAAAAAGTTTAAATAAAATAAAATAAATATACAATATGCAACAAAAGATTACAAGGCAAACCAAGAAACAGGAAATGATGTCCCATCCAAAGGAACAAAATAAAAATCTGGAAGCTATCAATGAAGAGGACAAGACTTTGGACATATTGAAAAAAGACCTTTAAAAAATGATACTCAGTGTCAGATTTTAGACAGTAGCCGGTAGCCGACTGAGAAATCAGAGAAACTGAGTCCGAGTTTAAAATTTTATTGTCCCAGGGTGAGGTTCACCAGGTCCAGGTGCTCAGGATGTGGGCCGGGGAAGTCGCGCCCCCCTAGGAGCGGAGGGTTAGATATAGGCTAGCTAGTGTGGGATGCTGACAATGCCTAAGGGGCCTCCTGTGGTAGGTTAGGAGTTTCACGTGCTTTAGGGCTGGGGGCATAGCTACCGGCCGTGACCGGGGTCATAGATATGTGCTGTGTGCTATGGGGGGGGGGGGTCCTTTGTTTGTCAGGGCAAGTCCTGATTGGCTGAGGTTGAACAGCTGTATGCCCGGATGTTCACGGTTTTAGTTCGGGTGGGGGCCTTCCAGCCAGAGGCTACCAGGCCAGCCCTTAACCTCAAGGGTTTCCCTCCTTTGGGCATGCCTGCTTTAACCTCTCTAGTGTGTATTCTCTCTTTTTAATAAATTTCTCTTTTAATAAACTTTACTACTTATGCCTACTGGCCCTCTTGTCTCTAAATTCTTTTAATTTCAAAACTATCGAAACCGGATCAGGGCTCAGCTGGCACCATTGCCAGCAAGGTACCAGTCCACATATTCTGGTGAGTCCGCCAGGAGTAATTTCAAAAGATCCCAGGAGAAACAGCATCTTCCATGTAAGACACGGGCCCTTAAGACCTGCGTTTCTGGTTTTTAGATCAGGCCATGCACAAAGCTGACTTTCTGCCCTAGAGTTGGGAAAGGAGTAGAGGTTCAGCTCAGAGCCTCTGTCGGTGAGGAATCTCATCAGCCCTCTGAGTACAGCCCAGGACCTGCAGAGTGAGAAATTCTGCTCACCAGCCCTCTGTTTCTACCTTAAGAGTCAAGGGGTGAAAACAGACAGCTCCTCTCCTAATGACTAAGGTTATTCTCCCCCACAGGGACACCCTGGGGCGAGCAGATGTCTCGAGGGTACTATTCAGCTGGTGGATAAGACATCAGAACCCAGTGATGCTTACAGGAAACTACAAAATAGAAATTCATCTTCAGCAAAAAGAAACTTAAAAGTAGGCCAGAGTACATCTAAACAGGACCTGCCCATCTGTGGCGTGTGTTTGGAACAGCTCAATCTGGATAATTACTAAGGGTGGCATCCTGGGTACCAGAACTCCTGATTCAATTGCACCCCAGCACATAGGATGGCTATCCACATTTGAGTGTAATCGGAGTATCATTAAACGACAAAATTAATGAACAGGGGCAAAGCAGCTCTAAGTGACCCAGAGCATACTTGCCTTCCCCCAAATGCTATTGTCTCATTTCTCAACATTGCAAGCTGCAAACCTGTAATCTCCTGTTTCCATGCTCAGGGACTTATGTGAAAGAAGTGGTAGAAAAATTTAAGAGTGGTGGAATGGGGTGAATCATAACATAATAATGTTTTTGCATTTTCCAATATCCCCCAGCCCTTCCAACATTGTCAGCAATTATGCACATTCCTACATGTACTCTCTCAACTCTGAAAATATCAAAAATTTATCCCTCAACTTTTTTTAAGAGTAAAGGGATTAAACTCTTTCGGGGTGGGGGCGACTGAAGCAGGATAAAATAGGACAACTGTAAGGCCCTGGTTTCCTATTCAGCTCTGAAAGAGTTAAACCACTCCAAAGTCCCTTGTTTCTTTATGTAGGTCCAAAGGAACTAACACAGAGCTGCGAACTTCAGCTGCAAACTTCCTGGGAAAAAATTTCCCTAAAGCCCCGAGACCTCCCCAAAGCATTGAAATCTCCCCCAAACCATAAAAGCTTGTAAAATTCTGGACCCAAAGCAAACTCTTAGCTAATAATAGGAGGCATAGGGTCATAAAGATTGCTAACCATCTGCCCAAAGACAAATTTCAGGTATGTGACAATGAATAGTGAATTCTGCTAGCTCTCCTCTTAAAACAAAGAAGACACGAAGTATTGGAAGGTCACTATGGAAACCTGCCACGGGTAAAACTTCCCTATAAAACGAGCTGGCTGGCTCCACTCAGTGGGTGTCCCTCCCTTGGGCACGCCTGTGTTAACCTCTCTAATGTGTACTTTCGCTTTTAATAAACTTTACTACTTATGCCAAAAAAAAAAGGATACTCAATATGTTCAAGAAATAAAGGAAAGCAGAGAGAAATAACTAAAGGACATGAAGAGAACAATCATGAAAAAAATATGAGAATCTCAATAAAAAGAAATTTTTTAAAAAAACATGCAAAATTACCAAAGTTGTAAGTCACAGCAACTGAAATGAAAAATTCCATAGAGCAGTAGATTGGAGTGGAGAATATGTGATCTCTAAGACAAGACAATTGAACGGATTCAGGCTGAGGAGCAAAAAGAAAAAAAATTAAAACAGTGCAAAGACAGTGAGAGACATTTGGAAAACCATAAGCTTACCAATATACAGATTATGGGAGTCTTACAAGGAAAAGAAAGAGAGAAAGGGTCATAAAGAATCTTCAGTGAAATAATGGCATAAATATTCCCATATTTAATGAAAGACATGAATATGCACATTCAAAGAACTCAAAACAGGAGAAACATAACGAGAGCCACCCTAGACACATAACAATTAAACAATCCAATATCAAGGACAAGGAGAGACTTTTAAGGGAATTCCAAACAGATTAAGGGCCAATCTCTCATCAGAAACCAGGGAAGCAAAAAAGGCAGTGGAATGATATATTTAAAGTACTGAAACAAAGCAATTGCCAACTGAGAATGTTATATCTGGCAAGACTTCCTTTCAAATGAGGGAGAAATTATGATTTTCCCAGAAAAAGAAAAGATGAAGAACTTCATCACACTAGAACTGTCCTACATGCAATGCTAAAGGAGCTCTTCATACTAAAAGGAAAGGACATTAGACAGTTATCCATGCTGAATTGAAGCAGCATGAAGAAATTAAGACCTCTGGTACAGATAACCTTTGTGGGCAATTATAAATAAATAAGTTATTGGTTGGTAATTATAAATGCCAGTACTATTGTGCTACATTTTTAAAATATGTAACCCTAGTTCTTACTTCTTAGAGGTTCTAAAATGTAGTTGCATAAAAACTAATGATATAAATAATAGAGGGGATTAGAGGTAAAAAAAAAATGGGGTAGATTGAGATACTAGTCATCAATGAGAAGGAGGGATAAGGGGTATGGGATGTATGAGTTTTTTCTTTTTGTTATTTCTTTTTCTGGAGTGATGCAATGTTCAAAAGATGATCATAGTGACAAATACACAAGTATGTGATAATGTTGTGAGTCACTGACTGTATACTGTGGATGGATTGTATGTGTGTGAAGATTTCTCAACAAAAATATTTTTTTAAAAAAACTAATGATGAATCTGTTTTGAGCATAAAATATATAAAGATGTAATTTGTAACAAGTACGACAAAAAGATGGGGGGACAGCAAGTACTGTAACGGTGCATGTGTAAGCTATTGAAGTTAAGGTGGTGTCATGCCAAATATTATTATTATAGATTTAATATATTAAATGTTAATCCCACGGCAAACAAGAAAATATGAAAAATATATTCAGAAAGAAATGAGAGGGACTCAAAATGGTACAATATAAAAATCAAATTAATACAAAAGAGGACATTAACAGAAGAAGTGAGTGTTTAAAAAGGCACAGGCATATACCTCAGAGATATTGTGGGTTCTATCCCAGACCACCATGATAAAGTGAATATCACAAAATGATTTTGTTTCCCAGTACGTATAGAAGTTATGCTTACAGTATACTGTAGTCTATTAGTGTACAGTAGCATTATGTCTAACAAAGCAAAAACAATGTGCATGCCTGAATTAAAATGTGGCATAGAGACATGGTGAGAGCACACTTGGAAAAATGTTGGAAAAATGGTGCTAATAGACTTGGCTCGATGCAGTATTGCCACAAACCTCCAAATCATAAAAAAAAAAAAATCTATGAAGCACAATTGAAGCTCAATAATGAGTTATTCATTTATAAGACTTATGAAGACAAAATGACAAAATGGCAAAAGAAATTCATGCAATATCAGTAGTTAGTTTAAATGCAAATGTATTAATCTCTCTAGTCAAAAGTCGGATTTCATGCATTCTGCCAATGTCTAACTGTATTTTCTTTATAAGAGATGGAAATTAAATTCAAAGATAAACAGGTTGAAGGCAAAAGGATGGAAAAAATATACCATGTGAATAGAAACCAAAAGAGGTGTGGTAGCATAATATTATCAGATAAATTATCTATAAGGACAAAAATATTTATAAGGACAAAGAAGGTCACTATATAATATAAATGGACCAATTCAAGAAGAATAGATAACAATTATATCTCAAGGTAAATGAAAATGAAAACACAACATACTCAAATTAGGGATACAGCTAAGACAGTGATGAGAAGGCAATTTTTTTTAAGTATTTGTACTGACATATCTTCACAGACATATAGTCCATATATGGTGTACAATCAATGGCTCATAATATCACCACATAGTCATGTATTCATCACCATGATCATTTTTTTCAAACATTTGCATTACTGCAGAAAAAGAAATAAAAAGAAAAACCTCATACGTACCATACCCCATACCCCTTCCTCTCATTGACCACTAGTATTCCATCTACCCAATTTATTTTACCCTTTGTTCCTCCTATTATTTAGTTATTTTTATACTCATCTGTCCATACCTTGGATAAAAGGAGCATCAGACATGAGATTTTCACAATCACCTGGTCACATTGTAAAAGCTAAATAGTTACACAGTCCTTTTCAAGAATCAAGGCTACTGGAACACAGTTCAACAGTTTCAGGTATTTCCTTCCAGCCACTCCAATACACCTAAATATAGGTGTAAATATAAACTAAAAAGGAATAGCTATATAATGCATAAGAATAACTTCCAGGCTAACCTCTTGACTATGTTTGAAATCTCTCAGCCACTGAAACTATTTTGTCTCATTTCTCTCTTCACCCTTTTGGTCAAGAAGGGTGAAGCGAGATAGGCTTCTCAATCCCTTGAAGCCTGCTGCTGGGACTTCTGTTCCAGGTTGCCAGGTAGATTTACACCACTGGGAGTCATGTCACCTGTAGGGGGAACAGTGAGTTCATCTGCTGAGTTGGCTCAGAGAGAGAGGCCACATTTGAGCCACAAAACAGGTTCTCTGGGACTGATTCTTAGACCTAATTTTAAGTAGGCTCAGCATATCCTTTGCAGGAATAAGTTTTATAGAGGCAAACCCCAAGATCTAGAGCTCAGCCTATTGATTTGGTTGTCCCAATACTTGCGAGAATATCAGAAATTCTCCAAATGGGGAAGTTGAATATTTTCTTCTTTCTTTTTAGTCCCCAAGGGGACTTTGCTAACACTTCTTTACTCACTGCCCAAATTACTCTGGGATAAATCAGGGCATCATACTAACCTGGACAAACCAACAAAATCTCACACCCTATTCAAGATTCCATGTATTTACAGTGTCTTAATAAACTGACTACAACAGTTATATTAGGAAATGTACTACCCAAAATATTGCACCAAATAAACATCTCTCCCTTTGGTCTCATACAGAAGTTGAAGTTTTACAATTATGGATGATAACATCCTTTACCCTGTATTCTAATTTACCTTAGTCCTATCCAGATGAGCTTCATTCATATCTCTACTTGAAGTCTGATTACCTATTTTACATTTTTATTGTGAAATATAATATATATACAAAAAAAGCAATAAATTTCAAAGTAGTTATAAATAGATTTCGAGGTTTGGTATGGGTTACAGTTCCACAATTTCAGATTTTTTCCTTCTAGCTGCTCCAAGACACTGGAGACTGAAAAGAAATAGCAATATAACACTTCAGTAATCACTCTCATTTGTTGAATCCTATCTTCTCTGCTATAACTCCTTTTTTTTTAGCTTTTTTATTGTATAGTATAACATATATACAAAGCAAAAAAATAAAAAAACAATCATTTTCAAAGCACTCTTCAACAAGTAGTTACAGATCAGATCCCAGAGTCTGTCATGGGCTACCATATGATCCTCTCAGATTTTTCCTTCTAGCTGCTCCAGAATATAGGAGGCTAGAAGGCTTAAACATTTTTTTATCACCACAATCGATTTTTTTCTTTCATTTTTGTGAAAAATAACATATATACAAAAAAGCAATAAGTTTCAAAGCACAGCACCACAATTAGTTGTAGCACATATTTCAGAGTTTTACATGGGTTACAATTCCACAATTTTAGGTTTCTACTTCTAGCTGCTCTAAAATACTGGAAACTAAAAGCGATATCAAGTTAATGATTCAGCAATCATATTCATTTGTTAAATCCTATCTTCTTTGCATAACTCCACTATCACCTCTGATCTTTCTATCCCACTCTTTAGGGGTGTTTGGGTTATGGCAATTCTAATTTTTTCATGTTGGAAGGGTCTGTCACTAATATGGGGTAGGGAGATGGAACTATCTGATGTTCTGGAGAAATTGGGCCCTCTAGGTTTCAGGATTTATCTGGTCCATCTGGAAGTTGTAGGTTTCTGGACAGTTACCCTAGTGCATGGAACCCTTGTGGAATCTTACATATCACTCTAGGTGTTCTTTGGGATTGGCTGGAATGGTCCTTGTTGGGATTTGACAGGTTAAGATAGGTAGCAATGTCTAACTGAAGCTTGCATAAGTGTGATCTCTAGAGTAGCCTCTCAACTTTATTTGAACTCTCTCAGCCACTGATACTTTATTAGTTACACTTCTTTTCTCCCTTTTGGTCATCTCCCATACTGCCAGGGAAACTTTCATCCCTGGATGTCATGTCCCATGTAGGGGGGAGGGCAATGATTTCACTTGCAGAGTTGGGTTTAGAGAGGGTGAGGCCACATCTGAGCAACTAAAGAGGTCCTCCAGAAGTAACTCTTAGGCATACCTATTGTAGGCTAAGTTCTCAGCTACCTACATAAGCTTCACAAGAGTAACCCTTAGGATCAAGGGCTTAGCCTATTGATTTGGGTGTCCCTAAAGTTTGATACAGTATCAGGGAATTCCCTGATGGTAAAAGTTAATAGTTCCATGTTTTTTCTCCCATCCCTCAAGGGACTTTGCCAATACTTTTTGATTATCTGCTTAATATACTCTAAGAAATATCCAGGCATTACATTAAGCTATACAGGATTAAAGGATCTCTTTCTTATTCTGGGTTCCCTGTGCTTCAATTGTTCAAATGAGCTGTACACATAAGTTGAATTAGATTATGTGCTACAGAAAATTTCAGTTCCAGACCAAATAAACCCTTCTTCCTTTGGTCTCAAAGAGTATGTGTTGTTCTAAAATATAGACAATGTCTTCCTTACCTCCATGTTCTGAATTACCTTAACCCCAACCTGATCAAACTTCATTCTTATCTCTAAATATCAGGTTATATATTGAGAGGGCAATTTACAGCTCTAAATGCTTACCTTAAAAAAGAGGAAACATCTCAAATCAGAGACCTAACCAAATAACTGGTGGATCTAGAAAAAGAGCAAACTAAACCCCAAATGGACAGCAGGAAAGAAATAACACAATTTGAATGGACATAAATGAAATAGAAAATTTTAGAAAAAGAGTATCTATGAAAATAGAATGGAGAAAAACAAAGAGAATCTTGAGGAATGGTGGAGGTCCCAGGATGAGATTTATACCTAAGCCCTGAATGGAAGTGGTCAGCAAGTTTCAGAAAAGTTTCCTTCAAGAGGTAATGGTAATAGAATACATAAGTCAAAAAAATTGCAAAAGAATGAAACTTGGAGAGAAATTTGGGATAAATTGGTAATATATACATAGAAAATTAAACAGGTATAAGTAATACTACTATTAATTCTGAGAAAAACAAACAGTTATGAAGGAAAGAAAAATATAGGTTACTATATAGCATAGCTATGAATAGTGTATAGACGGTCATAATAATGTAAACCCTGGTAATGATCTGGTCAAATTTATGATAGATATACTGGGAAGATAAGCAGAAGGGAAAACAATAGTGTATGATGTGCATGGAGAGAACGCATGGAGAGAATGGAAGATAATTAACTATGCATATTCCAAAGAAAGGCATTGATAATGTGTGAAGCAAAAGTTAATATGAACAATTAATACAAGTCAGACATGGATTCAATTACAAAAAGTCCCAGAAAAAAGGTGAAATCTGCTGCCTTTGGGAAAGAAACCATTCAATCCTTTGGCTCCATGATAAAAATTAAAACTAAAGATATTTACAAGTGCTGAATATTGAAAAACATATGTGAATACTATGCATAAAACACAAAGAAGAACTAAAATTGCACTGATTTGTAGCCTTAAAAGCTTTAATTAATTTCAAAATAAATAAAATTCTAATGAGATAAAAATAGATGATCAGACATTGATTAAAATGTAAAAGTGATTAACAAATGTAGGATATTTGGGGAGAATAAGAAACGATGAATCACTGGTAGGAAATAAAACTTAAATATATGAAATTAACAATGAGATGGAAAAATACTAGTATCACGGGAAATTTAGAAAACTAAAATTTTATATGCCAAGACATTTGAAAAGTTAGATGTAATACATATATTTTTGTATGCCTTCTTCAAGACATCTGTCTATCATTCAGCCCAGCTGACCGACACTCTTGAAATGCTGAAGTCCCTGCATGAAGTCAGCACACTTGCCAGGCTTCCCTCCTGTCTCATTGACCAAGCCTTCTCAAGCTAGATTCCTCTCAAATCCAGAGTTCTCAAGCATTTACTATGTGCCCTCTTTTCTATCTCTTCTCTCTGTGCATGATCTTATTCAAACTTTTGGCTTTAAATAGTCTCCATGCATTGATTATTTCTAAATTTATTCTCTAACCCAGAGCATTCCCCTAAAAATGAGACATATATCCAGCCTTCTCCCTAAATTCTCATTAGGTTTTCAAGCTTAATATATTAAAACTTGAGCTTTGAATTCACCACCATTCCCATCAATCTACAAATCCGTTCCTCTCTATCTTGCATACATTTGAAAATGGCCTTAACCTCCATTTACTTGCTCAAAAAGTTGACCTTCATTCCTTATTTTTTCCCTTATAATCATCAGGAATTCCTATTTACTCTACATTCAAAATTTACCTTACGTTTATCTCTCCTCTCTATCTCCATTTCTGCTGCTCTAATACTAGCCCAATCTCCCTTCGTAAGGATTACAATAGTAGCCACTTAATTTGTGTCTTTGTTCAGCATCTGAACTGAAGGATCCAACTGAAGAATCTTTGAGAATATATGTAATTTCATGTTACTCTTCTGATTCAAATCCTTCAATTACTTCCCATTACTCAAAATAATACTCTACCAGGTCCTGAATCATCTGATCTCTGATTCTTTTCTTTAAATTACTTCACATCATTCTGCCATTTCTTCACTTGTCTCTACTCAAATTGACCTTCTTTCCATTCCTTTCAAGCATACTCTGACTGAGACACTCTTGCAAATTAAGAAGAAAAAATAATATTAAAAGGACATTCTCAATGAATAGACAATCACAGGAGATTAATACAAAAGATCAATTACATTTTTTTCATGTGAAAATAAGTTCCACCTCAATATTCAATAGTCAAACTCACTGGCGAATTTCAATAAATACAATTTCATTCTCCTCCATTCTCACGCTAAAACATCTGGTGTCATCCATGAATCCACTAAAACCCCATCCAGTACACCAGCAAATCCAGTAAATCTTACTTAGAAAATACATCCAAAATATTAGCACTTTTCAACAATTCCCCTCTTACTGTCCTAGCCTTAAATACCTACCTAATGGGTATTAAGGAGATGGCTTGGATATATGTCTCATTTTTAGGGGAATGCTCTGGGCTAGAGAATGAATTTAGAAATAATGAACACATGGAGACTATTTAAAGCCAAAAGTATGTATAAGATCATGCACAGAGAGAAGAGATAGAGAAGAGGGCACATAGTAAACGCTTGAGTATTAATTTGGGAGAAATCAGTAACCTAGCTTGAGGAGGCTTTTATATGCCAATAATCATCTCTACCTAGATTATTACACCAGCCTCCCCACTGGTCTTTCCTTTCCCCCTCTTACCCGCAAATCTGTTCTATATATAGCAATTAGAAGAAGATTTTAAAAGCAAAATATTCATTTGGTTTGATATTCCTTAACTCAAACCCTCTAATGTTTTCAGGTACTCTTTCTTGTAAACTCTAAAATCCTTACTTTGGTCTCCTAGGCCCTATCTGCTGTAACCACTCCCTCCCATGCCTCCTCCTCTGAAATCTATAGTTTGATTTCCTTTCACTCTGGTCCATTCACATTAGCCTCAAAGAAGAAAATAGACTATTGTCTTAGGGCATTTTCAGTTGCAATGTCTCTTCTGGGATTGTTATTTCTTCTGGCATTTGTATCCCCTACTCACACATCTCATTCAAAATCTCTGCTTAGAATACCTCATCAGAGAGCTCTTCACCATTTTTATCTAAAATAAAACACATTCTCCATTCACTCTATTTCTGTTTTTCTCATGACCCTTATCACAACCTGAGACATTATATATTTATTTCTCTACATTCCGACTCCTGTAAATAGAATATAAATCCTGTAAAAAGTTCAATGCTTCATCTCTAGCAGTCCGATCAGTTCTTAAAATGCAATAGGTACCCAAATATTTGATGAATGAATTTTGGAATAAAGTGTATTCATACGTACTCAACTTAAGATCGTTCCCCCTGAACTAGCAACTCTATGTTTAGAACTTATCCTAAAGTGATAGTCACACAAATGTGCAAAAGTATACATGAAAAAATGTTTGTCTCAACATTTCATTTATTACAGATAAATAAAAGGAAGATCTCAAAATAAGGAGTTAAATTATAGTACCTAAAAATAAAAAATAGACTAATATGTAACCACGAAAAATGGCCCTAAGACATTATGAGTCTTGAATAACTTAAGATTGTGTTTAGTGGTAAAAGTAAGTATCTGTGAGTAGGGGTCCCAAAGACCACCCTTAGATTAGATGATTCACTAGAGGACTCATAAGGTTAATAATCCGGTTGTACTTATAGCTATGATTTATTACGGCAAAAGTATGCAAAGCAAAATCAGCAAAGGGAAAAGAAAAAGCATAGGTACAACCTTCCAAGAGTGCAGTCACGGGGTGTGCTAAATTTTCTAACTTGGTACAACATGCATGAAGTATTTTGCACTGCAATGTATATTGGGGACTGATCATATAAGCCCCCCTGCCTAGCATGTACCAAAATTCCAGATTACCAGAAGATAAGCAAGTGTTGAGCATAAACCACATTGTTTGTACAAACAGTGAGTCACTCTTATCAATTAGAGTGGTGGGAACCCTCCCAAAATTGAATTTCCTAGACACAAGCCTTGGACCAACCTTATAAATAGGCCTTTCAAATAACAGCATACATGCCTGCTATGTTGACTCTTTTATTCACTATGTCCAAGGTCTTGTTTCGTTTTGTTTTGTTTCCTTTTTAAATAAACTGAAGATGAGATTTCCGCTTTTGGGAAGATGGAGCAGATACACATTTTCCTATTTCTGTCACTAAGTACAACTAAAAACTGAGACCATTACATAAACAGACATAAGACTCTCAAAGCTGGAGAAAAGAAAGAAGACCATCCAGGGACCTGTGACCCAAGAAACAGCATGGCCGTTTCTTGGGTTTTCATTTTGCTTCATGTGTTCCAGACTTGCAGATGATGACTTCAGCAGCAACACAAATTATAATGGGCATAGGCAAAGAAAGCACAAAAAAAAGCTTGCTCTATCCAGTCAAAGGACTAGGAAGGGATCTACCCAGAAAAATATTTAGATAATTACCACTCTTTCACTAACCAATCATCACAGAAAAACACTATGGCCCCAAATCAGATGCCATTAACAGCCAAGTAGGAAGCCTAGATTTCATTCCCACCTCTAGGAATGAGGGACCCCCCTCTGCTTTCCCACTGGGGTGGTGCCCAGTAAGGTCTTATAGAGATTGAGGACACTGACTACTGGCCATTGGCAATGAGAGCACTCTCCCACCACATGGTGTAAACAGAGGTAAAGAGGGGAGCAGCAATTGGCCACTTTAACTTATACCAGTTCAGAAGATATTAGTGGAGGCCTAGCACTAATGAGGACACCCCTCCTTGTATGCCAATGGAGGTCCAGTGAAGAGTCTTGACCCCTACCTGTAATGAGCAGGCACCACTCCCTCTTTCCCTGCTGGAGCAGAATCAGAGGAAGCCACTTGTAATAAAAAAATTTAAATGGGATCTCATAACATAATACCCAAAATAAACAGGTTTAAACCAAGAACAAGAACTATCTAAAACTGAATAAAAACGATAATCAATAGATGCCAACACCAAGTTGAGAGAGATGCTAGAAACAGAAGTCAAAGATTTTAGAGTGGCCATCATAAAAATGCTTCAATGACCAATTACAGATATACTTTCAACAAATGAAAAAATAGCCTTAAAAAAAATAGAAATTCTTTGCAAATAGATGCTGTGAAGAACCACATCATAAGGTTAGAACCGTCAAACACAATAATCAAAATTTAAAAATGCTCAGTGGACAGGCGTAACAGCAGAATAGGTGGGACAAAGGAAAGAATCAGTGAACTGGATGATGTAACAGTAGAAATTACTCAATTTGAAAACACACTCACAAAAAAATTAATGGTACCTCAAGGACCTGTGAGATTAAAACAAAATATTTAACATTCATATCATTGGAGTGCCAGAAGGAAAGGAGAAAAAGTGCAAACTGAAAAAGTACTTGAAGAAATAATGGATAAAACTCCCAGTATTTGGCAAAATACATAAACTACATATTCAAGAAGCTGAACAAATCCTAAAGAAGATAAACCCTAGGAAGTCCACACTGAGACACTAAGTCAAACTCAGTAGATTAAAGACAAAGAAAAATTCTTAAAAGCAGCAACAGAGAAACACCTTACCTACAGGGGATAAACAATTTGAATGACCATGAACAGAAATCCCAGAAGTCAGAACAAAGGAGCACAATGTTTATCAAGTGCTCAAGTAAAAGAGCTGCTCACTCAGAATCTTATATTCAGCTAAAACATCCTTCAGGAATGAAAGGGAAATCAAGACTTTCTTAGATGGAGAAACTAAAATAATTTATTACAATCAGACCTACTCTAAAAAGAATGGCGTGTAGAAGTTCTCTAAACAGAAAAGAAACAAGTGGAGGAACTTGAAATATGAAGATGGAAGAACAGGTGTTCAAAAATATGGTAAATAGAATATACTTTCCTTATCCCTTGAAGTTTTCTAAATTATGTTTGATGGTTGAAGAAAAACTATAATGCTGCCTGATGTGATTCTAAATGTACATAGAGAAAATATTTAAGAAACTTATATTATAAATGGGAGAGAGTAAAGGAAAGTAAAAAGGAAATAAATATATACTTTACTTGAACTATAAAATGATGACACCAATTGACTGTGATAAGTTATGTAACGTAAAATAGTGCTTAGAGTAACCATGAAAAAGCTATACAAAGAGTTAAACCACTATTAATAAATCAAAGGAAATCCTAATAAATGCACAAGTAACATAAAGGAAGGGAAAAACAAAGCAGAAATTAAAAAAAACAGAGACCCAAAAATTAAAAAAAGCATTTAAGCAATAATATAACAATATTCATATGAAATAAAAATGGTCTAAATGCCCCCATTTTAAAGGCAGAGAATTGACAGAGTGGATTTTTAAATTGACTCATCTATATGCTGTCTTGCCTTTTAAGTAACAGTACAGAAAAGTTGAAAGAGAGAATGAAGAAAGATGTATCATATAGACAACCAAAAGAAAGCAGGAGTATCTATATCATAAAATAAAGGAGTCTTCAGAGCAAAGAAAATGACTCAACATGGGAAGAGATATAATACAATGATAAAAGGAACAATTCATTAAGAAGACATTGCAATCCTAAATACCTATATACAAAACAACAGAGCTGAAAATATGTGAAGCAAAAACTGATAAAAATGAAAGAATAATTAGACAAATTCATAATGATAGAGCCTTCATCAACATTGTTTCAACAATTGATAGAAAACTTGACAGAAAGTCAACAAGAATACAAAAGAACTTAACAGCATCATCAACCAGCAGACTCAAATTGACATTTATAGAACACTCCATCCAATGACAACAAAGCATACATTTCTCTCAAGTGCCCTCTGAACATATGCCAAGACAGACCATATACCCCGTGCTATAAAACATGCTTCAAAATTTTAAAAGAATTTAAATCACAGTATGTTCTCCAGCCACAATGGAGTTAAGAGATCAATAAATATAACAGTGACATCTCCAAACACTTGGAAATAAGCAACACATGTCTAATGCATGCATTAAAAAACAAATAAAAATACATTGTGAAATAAATGAAGATACAACTTATCAAAGTTTGTGGTACACAGCTAAAGTAGGACTGGGATGTAAATTTATAACATTAAATGCAGAAATAGAAAAGAGGAAAAGTTTCAAATCAATAATCTAGGCGTCCAACTAAAGAACCTAGATAAAGAAGAGCAAAATAAATGCCATGCAAGTACAGTGAGCAAATAGTAAGGGCAGTAATCAAATTGAAAACAGTAACTAAAATAAATGAAGCACAGATGATTCTTTGAAAAGATCAAAGTGACAAACCTCTAGCAAGACTGACAAATAAAGAAAGAAGGTACAAATGACCAATATCAGGAATGAAACAGAGGACTTAATTACAGACCCTACAATCATCAAAAGAAAATACTAGGAACACGTATAAATTTTTACAATTTAAATGAAATAGACCAATTTCTTGAAAAATACAACTAGCACAACTCATATTAAATAGATCATTTAAATAGTCCTATAACTATTAAGGTAATTTAGTGTGTAATTTTAAAAGCTCTACAAAAATAAATTTTCAAGCTAGAAGTCTTCATTAGAGAATTGTACTAAATGTTTACAAAATAATTTACACCAATACTCCACAGTCTTTTCCAGAAAATGGAAGAGGAAGGAACATTTCCCAATTCATTTTATGTGGTTAATCCTGATCCCCAAACCAGACATAGACACTGTAAAAACAAAATATAGACCAATATGCCTCATGAATATAGACATAATGATCTTTAACAAAATATTAACAAATAGAATTTAGCAATATATAAATGGCCAAGTGTTTGTTCCAGGGATGGAAGACTGATTCAATATTTGAAAAAAATCAATGTAACCTGCCATATTAGGCTAAAAAAGAAACATCACATGGTCATATTGATTGACGTAGAAAGAACATTTGACAAAATTCAACATTCATTTAGAGTAATGTTCTCAAAACTCTAAAAATAGATGTACCTTCCTCAACTTGATAAATAGCATAAAGAAAAATCTATGCTTAATATTATACTTTATGATGAAAGATTGAGGGTTCTCCCTTTAAGGTCAAAACAAGGCAAGGATTTCTGTCCTCATCACTTTTATTCAACATAATGTTGGAAGTTCTAGTCAGTACAACAAGGCGAGGAAAGAAAATAAAAGACATATATCAGAAAGAAAGAAATAAAACTCTCTTGGTAGATGACATGAGTTTCTATGTAGAAAATCCCAGTCTTCAAAAAATAAAAATAGAAACCTCCCAGAATTAATGAGTTCAGCAAGATCACAGCGTACAATGTAAAATCTATATAACAACTGCATTTCTATATACTACCAATGAACTTGTGGACACTAAAATTAAAAATAGAACCTTTACATTCACTCAAAAACTGAAATGCTTGGGTATAAATCTAACAAGATATTTACAGGACTTATAAGCTGAAAATTACAAAATAAATAAAAGAAATCAAATAAATAGAGAGACATAACATGTACATAGATTTAAATAATTAACATATTAAAGAGGTATATTCTCCCTAACCACATATGCAAGTTTAAGATAATTCCTACCAAATTCCAGCAAGAAATTTTACAGGTATAGACAAGATTATTCTAAAATCTATATAGAAAGGCAGGGGAACTAGATCAGATAGCACAATTTTGAAAAAAACAAAAACAAAAATAAAGTGGTAGGAATCATTTTACACCTGCATTCAAAACTTATTATATAGCCCAAGTAATCAAGACTGCATGGTATCATCAGAGGGAAAGGCACATAAATTAACTGAACCAAACAGAGAACCCACAAATAGACTCACACAAGTATGCACAGTTTATTTCAGAAAAAGGTACAAAACCAGTTCAATGGAGGAGGATAGACTTCTCAACAGAAGGTGTTAGAGTAATTGGATATCCATATGGCAAGAAGCAACAACTCCACCTAGGTCTCATATCTTATACAAAAATTAACTCAAAATGAGCATTGAGCTAAAAGGTAAAACTGTATTTAAAAAAAAAAAAAAGAAGAGACTTCTGGGGAGATGGTGGAATAGGATAGGCTGAGCTCACCCCTGCTTCATGGAACAACTAGAGAAGTGACAGAAAAATGACAAATATAGCTGTTCCAGAGTAGAAGTACCTGAGAAGGAACTCTACACTACATAGGGAGATCCTTGATGAAAAAGCTGAGGAATTGGGACAGAGAAAATGGGGTGAGTGAGCTCAGTCATGACTCCACTGGGGACAAAAGACCACGCCTAGGAAAATGACTGTTCCCACACCTAGCTTGGGAGATCAGCCTCCTCAGCTCCACACCCTGGAGCTCCATTAGGGAACCCAGAAGACAGCAAACTTGCTTTCTGTGCTCATAGAGACCATCCAGCTAGTGCATAGGGCCCACCACTCCCCTTTCTATATGGAGGCCCAAAGATTGCAGGACTGGATGGACAGGGAGGTAGAGATGAAGAAGTTAGCCTTGCTGTGCTGTTGCACCCCACATCCTACACCCTCATGCCCTGCCTAGCTGCCAGGCATTTCCAAATTGGCTGTCAACAGTGGCAGCTGAATTACCCAGACCCACACCCCAAGGTCAATCCAAGCAGGAGTTTGAGGGTCACCTGTCCCATTGGACCCACAAGTGGGATCTCTGCTGAGTTCACACTACACACCTCCCAGCCCTGGGGTGGGCAGCTTTCAGTGTGCAGTGGGACCAGTGGACCAGGCTAGAATTTCACTGAATCGCCATCTAGCTCAGCCAGCTGCCACAGTCAGGGAGAGGCAAGCCTGAGGGGAAGATGAGGACCAAGGGCGCCATATGCTGGAAAGAAATGGAAAGTAAAATCTAGCAAACTCCCTGATTAGCTTCAAACAAAGCCTCAAGTAGAGTTGCATCCCCTGCATGACATCTGGGCCTTCATTTGTCAGGGAATTACTGACAAACCAAGTGCAAAAGGAGACTTTCAATGCAAACCTAAGTAAATAAAAAATCTTAGACAACTGAGGGAAATCAACTTTCAAAATAACCCTATTACTATAATTAAAAGCCTTGAAGCTAACAGAAAAGCACAAAGCATGTGATGATGCAGGCATATATGACCCAGCCAAATGACAAAATTAAAACCCCAGAGGAATCAAAGGTATTCATACAAATCTCCTAAATAAATTCAATGGCCTGCCTAAGGACATAGAGGATATCAGGAAGACAATAGAAGAACATAAAGAAATTGAGAGAACAAATAGAAAAATAGCATATATCATGGAGATGAAACATACTGTAGACCAAATTCTATGTCTAGAGATATAGAACACAGAACAGATTTGAAGAGGCAGAAGAAAGAATAAGTGAACTAGAGGACAGGACAATTGAATATGAATGCACAAAAGAACAAATGGCAAAGAAGATGGGGAAAAAAATGAATTGGATCTCACAGAAATGCTGGCCAACATGAAGCATGCAAAAATAAGAATCATCAGTGTCCCAGAAGGAGAAGAAAGGAGTAAAGGGCTAGAAAGATTAGTTAAGGAGATAATGGGGAAAAACTTCCTAATATTTACAAAAGACATAGATATGAAAATCAACAAATCCAAATGAATCCCAAATAGAATAAATACAAATAGGCCTGCTCCAAGATACATACTAATTAGCCTATCAAATATTGAAGAGAAACAGAAAGTCCTGAAAGTGGCAAGAGAAAAGCAACTCATCACTACACGGGAAACCACATAAGACTGAGTTTGGACTACTCAACAGACACCATAAAGGTGAGAAGACAGTGGTATGATATAAGATCCTGAAAGAGGAAAAATTCCAGCCAAGAATTATTTTTCCAGCTAAGTCACCCTTCAAAAGTGAGGGAGAGATTAAAATTCACAAACAGACAGAAGCTGAGAGAATTTGTCAACTAGGGACTGGGCCTGCAAGAAATACCAAAGGCAGTTTTGTCAGCTGAAAAAAAAAGACAGGAGAGGGAGGTTTGAAGGAGGCATAGAATTGAAGATTACCAGTAAGGGAACTTAAAGGACAAAAAGAGAAAGAAGGAAAAGAATATATAGATCTGACAAATAAAATCCAAAGGATAAGATGGTGAATTCAAGAAATCCCTTTACAGTAATAACTTTGAATGTTACTGGATTAAACTCACTAACTAAAAGATAGATTGGCAGAATGGATTAAGAACTTGATCCATCTAAATGCTGCTTACAAGAGACTCATCTTAGAATCAAGGATACAAATAGATTGAAAGTGAAATGATGGAAATAGATGTTTCATGCAAACTAAAAAAAGAAAGTAGGAGTAGCTATACTAATATCAGGCAAAATAGATTTTCAATCTAAAGACATCATAAGAGACAAAATAAGGACACTACATATTAATAAAAAGGAAGATTCACCAAGAAATATAAATATTTATGCTTCCAATCAAGTAGCTACAAAATACATGAGATAGACATTGGCAAAACTGAAGGAAGCCATAGACGTTTCAAAAATAATAGTGGGAGACTTCAGTACAACACTCTCTTCTATAGACAGAACAGCCAGATAGAGGATCAACAAGGAAATAGAGAACTTAAATCAATTTCATAAATGAATTAGACCTAACAGATATACATAAATCATGATACCCCAAACACGAAAATATACATTCTTCTCTAGGGCTCATAGAACATTCTCCAGGTTAGAACATATGCTGGGGCACAAAAGTTTTTGTAAATTTAAAAAGATTGAAATTATTCAAAGTACTTTCTCTGGTCATAACGGAATAAAGCTGGAAATCAATAACCATCAAAGAACTAGAACTTTCACAAATATATGGAGATTAAATAACACACTCTTAAAGAATCTGTGGAATAAAGAAGAAATTTCTATGGAAACTGGTAAATACCTAGAGACAAATGAAAATGAGAACACAACATATCAGAACAAATGGGATGCAACAAAAGTAGTGCTGAGAGGGAAATTTATTGTCCTAAATGCCTTATTTTAAAAAAGAGGAAAGAGCAAAAATCAAGGACATAACTGCTCACCTGGAAGAACTAGAGAAAGAACAGCAAACTAACTTCAAAGCCAATAGAAGAGAAATAAATGAATTAGAAAACAAAAAACAATAGAAAGAATCAATAAACCTAAAACTGATTCTTAGAGAAAAATCGATAATATATGGACGCCTAGCTAAGCTGACAAAGAAAAAAGAGAGGATGAAAATAAACAATATCGGCTTAACACGGACCCCAAAGAAAGAAAAAAAGATCATAATAGGATACTATGACCAAATCTACACCAACAAACTTTACAACTTAGCAAAATGGACATTTTCCTAGAACCACATGAACAATCTATACTGACTTGAGAAGAAATAGGTCTCAACAAATCAATCAAAGGTAAAGAGATTCTATCAGACATGAAAAAATCTTCCTACAAAGAAAAGCCCAGGGCCAGATGGCTTCACAGGGAAATTTTATCAAACAATCCAAAAAGAACTAACACCAATCCTGATCAAACTCTTCCAAAAAACTGAGGAAAAAGGAACACTACTTAACACACTTTATGAAGCTAACATCACTCTAATATCAAAACTGGATAAAGATGCTACAAGAAAGGAAACTCACAGGCCAATCTCCCTAACGAATATAAATGCAAAAATTCTTAACAAAATACTAGGAAGTTGAATCCAATGACACATTAAAAGAATTATACATCACTATCAAGTGGAGTTTATACTAGGAATGCAAGGATGATTCAATGTGAGAAAAATCAACGTAATACAGCACATTTACAAATTGAAAGGGAAACATCACATGATCATCTCAATTGAGACTGAAAAAAAGCATTCGACAAAATTCAGTAAACTTTTTTGATAAAAACACTTCAAATGGTAAGAATTGAAGGAAACTTCCTCAATGTGATAAAGGGCATATATGAAAAACCCATAGCCAGTATCATGCTCAATGGTGACAGACAGAAAGACTTCCCCCTAAGACTGAGAATGAGACAAGGATGTACTCTGTCACCATTATTATTCAACATTGCACTAGATGTTCTAGCTAGAGCAATCAGGCAGGAAAAACAAATAAAATGCATCCAAATTGGAAAGGGAGAAGTAAAACTTTCATTATTTGCGGAAGATATGATAATGTACTTGGAAAATCCTGAAATCAATGATAAAGATTATTGAACTAATAAGTTCTGCAAAGTGGTGGGAAAGGAGATTAATGTGCAAAAATCGGTAATGTTTCTATATACAAGCAATGATCCAACTGTAGAGACAATTAAGGGAAAACATCCATTCAAAAATAACAAGTAAAAGAATCAAGTATCTAGGAATGACCTTAACCAGGGATGTAAAGGACCTGTACCCAGAAAACTACAGAACATTGCTAAAAGAATTCAAAGACCTAAATAGGTAGAAAAAACATTCCCTACTTATGGACAAAAAGGTTAAATGTAGTTAAGATGTCAATTCTACCCAAATTGATCTACAGATTCAATGCAACACCAATCAATATTCCAACAACCTACTCTGAAGACTTGGAAAAGCTAATTATCAAATTCATTTGGAAGAGAAAGAAACTTCGAATACTTAAAAATATCCTAAAAAGGAGAACAAAGTGAGAGGACAAACATTTTTTTTTGTAAGGCTTATTATAAAGCCACAGTGGTCAAAACATCACGGTACTGGCACAAAGACAGAAGTATTGACTGATAGAATCTAATCGAGAATGTGGCAGTAGACTACCAAATCTATGGCCAATTGATCTTCAACAAGGTCCCCTAATCCACTGAGTCTTTTTAATTAATAGGCATAGGAGAACTGGATACCAATAGCCAAAAGAATAAAAAAATTCTATACAAAAATTAACTGAAAGTGGATCAAAGACCTAAATATAAGAGACAATACCATAAAACTTATAGAAGAAAATATAGGGAAACATCTTCAAGGCCTAGTATTAGGAGGTTGCTTCCTAAACTTCACACTCAAAGCACAAGCAATGTAAGAAAAAAATAGACAGTGGAAACTCCTCAAAATCAAATGCTTCTGTGCCTGAAAGGACTTTATCAAAGAGATTAAGATGCAGCCAACTCAATGGGAAAAAATTTTTGGAAATCATATATCAGATAAAGGTTTGATATACTGTACATAAATAAATCATATAACCCAACAACAAAAGAACGACCACCCAATTATAAAATTGAGCTAAAGATATAGACATTTTTCTAAAGAGCAAATACAGATGGCTAAAAAGCATATGAAGAGATGCTCATTTTCATTAACTATAAGGTAAATGCAGATCAAAACTACCATGAGATATCACCTCACACCTATAAGAATGGCTGCTATTAAACAAACAGGAAACTACAAATGTTAGAGAGGATGTGAAGAAACTGAAACACTTATTCATTGCTGGGGGATATGTATAATGGAGCAGCTACTATGGAAGACAGTTTGGCAATTACCAGAAAACTAAATTGAGTTGCCCTACAACTCAACAAGACCACTACTTGATATATATTGAAAGAGTTGAAGGCAGTGACACAGATTTTAGCATACCAATGTTCACAGCAGCATTATTCACAATTGCCAAAAGATGGAAACAATTCAAGTGCTGTCAACAGATTAGTGGATAAACAAAATGTGGTATATATATCCAATGGAATATAATGCAATACTAAGATGAAATAAGGTCCTAAATCATATGACAACATGGATAAAACTTGAGGACATAATGCTGAGTGAAATAAGCCAGACATGAAATGACAGATGCTGTATGATTTTCTGTTATGACCTTGCTAAGCTCAGAGGTTTATAATGTAGAATATAGGGGACCTAGAGATACACAGAAGCTAGAGATGGATAAATGGGTAGGTAATGTGGTTGAACTTAAATGTAAGGGAATGGATGGAAGTGAAGGCAGTTTATTAGTGGGTCTCTAAGTAATACTGCTATATTGAAAGTGGACATGATTGAAAGGGATTGTATAGAGCCTTGTACATCATTGATTAATACTACAAATATAAATAACTTCTTGCATGAACTACCTCAAAAGTATGAATCTTGTACAGAGCCACTGATGTCAGGGTATGGTGGAAAACTGCTATTGCATGTTATAGACTATATTTAACAGAAAGACATCAACAGTGCCGCAGCAATACCAAAGGTAAATAAGTGGGTGGGTGGGGGGGTGGCAGGGAGAACAAGAGTTAAGGGGAGGTTTGGATTTTCTATTTGGTGAGGGTGTGTTTATTGGTTATTTTTCTCTTTGGAGTAATGAAAATTGTCTAAAAATGAGAGCATTGATGATTGTACAACTAAGTGAGGATAATGTGAGACATGGATTGTTGACTTTGGACATTATCCATTGTGGGGGGTCAGAAGCAATAAATCAGGCAATAAATCAGGCCCTAGCAAGAAGAAGGTATCTGGAGTCACAAGATCAGGGCGAGAAGTTCCCAAGAGTTAAAAATTGAACAATAATCATTGTTAAGAAACTAAAAGAATGGGATGTATTGTGCAAGAGCAAATGGCATTTCTCTGCTTCTGTAGATAAGATTGCTTGCTTACAGCTGCTGACCAAGATGTGGCTCAAAAAGATAATGTCCTTTTTCCTGCTTCTGTGGATACGCTTGTGGTTTTTACCTTTATAAACCCCCTTTGAGAACTCCTCGGGGCTGCTCTCTGATTCCTCCTTCTTGAGTTTCTGAGGCAGTCCCCGGCTGGCTAATAAAGACTCCTAATTGGCTTGCAAATTGCTGTGACTTGTGTGGTCTCTCTTTTGGTGCACCCCACAACACCATGATGCCCAATGGATGGAGGTGTCTGAAGAATACATTGAATGAGAAGTAGAATGGCTAACTGCGGTATACAACACATATGATGGAATATTGTGCTGCTACAGAAAGAAATGAATTTGTGAGGCATGCAACGAAGTGAATGAACCTTGGGGACATTATGTGGTGCAAAATAAGCCAGAAACAAAAGAGCAAATATTGTATGGTCTGTTTTAGAAACCACTCATAAGAAAATTTGGGTCTAGACTGTAAGCTTTTATAGCAGTCACATTTAGTCCAGTGCTATAAATGTTATTTCTAGATTTTGAGATGCTGTAGCTAGATATATATAACCTGATATCTTTCTGGAACTTTGGCTACATGTATGACACCTAAGAGTCAGAGTTGGAGTTCTGTAGCTTGGAAAACCAGCATTGCTACATACAAAGAACAGTTAAAGGTACAGAAAAAGGGATCAGGTTTCACTTAGAGATAAGAATGAAGCTGATCTGGTCAGGACTAAGGTAAATCAGAATATAGGGGCAAGAAAGACATTATCTGTGTTTTAGAACTTCACCTATTGTATGAGACCACAGGGAGAGAGGTTTATTTGTACAAAACCTAAACTTTCTGTAGCACATACTCTAACTTAACCTATCTGGATAGCTCATTTAAACAACCTGAACACATGAAGTCCTAAATAGGAATAAGGAATATAGAATATTGTAATTCTATATAGCTTAATGTAATAACCAGATACATCCCAGAATATGTTGGGCAGTTAAATAAAAAGTATTGCCAATGAGCCCCCAGTCTTGGGGTTTGTTCATATGAAACTTAACCCCACAAAGGATAGGTCAAGTCTACTTAAAATTTAGGCCTAAGAGTCACCCCCAGGAGGGCCTCTTTTGTTGCTCAGATGTGGCCTCTCTCTCCAGCCAACATGATGAGCAATCTCACCACCCTACCCCTCTCTGCGTGGGACATGACTCCCAGGGATGTGTACCTTCCTGGCAACTTGGGACAGAGATCTTGGAATGAGCTGAGATTCAGCATCAAGGGACTGAAAAAAACCCTAGAATGAGTTGAGAATTAACATCAAGGGATTGAGAGAACCTTCTCAACCAAAAGGGGGAAGAGTGAAATGAGACTAAGTGTCAATGGCTGAGAGATTCCAAACAGAGTCGAGAGGTTATCCTGGAGGTTATTCTTATGCATTAAGTAGACATCACCTTGTTGTTCAAGATGTAGCAGAGAGGCTGGAGGGAACTGCCTGAAAATGTAGAGCTGTGTTCCAGTAGCCATGTTTCTTGATGATGATTGAACAATGATATAGCTTTCACAATGAGACCCTGTGAATGTGAAAACCTTGTGTCTGATGCTCCTTTCAGCTACTATATCAACAAAAGAGTAGAACATATGGAATAAAAATAAA
>PVIY010021328.1:0-42616 GCA_004026745.1 Myrmecophaga tridactyla
TTTCAAAATGTCTAAGATGAAGGAGGTGCACTAGGCCGGTGATCTTAGACTGCTCATCCTTTCCTTAGCAAAATTTTGAATGATCTTTTAGTTTTAGAAAAAGTATCTGTCTTTATAATATCTAAACAGAGAACTTTTTTACTCTAAGAATAAAGAAAGAAAGGAAAAAGGAGTAGAAGAAGGAACCATATCCATTCAGTGACATGTGTTTATAAAGAAGACTGGGTGATTCACACAAAAAAATACATACATCAGAAATTAAATCCATGTACTTAGAATTAAAATTCTGTGCTTATCTAACACAGTCTCATGGAAATCCTATTTCAATTCCTAGCTATGTTACTTAGCTATTGTGAGCTTTAAGGCATGTCTCAACCACTCAGATTCAATTTCCTCTCATGTATAATTGGAATATTAACATCTAGAAGAAATGAATGCAACAAAAATATGACATGAACAAATTCTCCACTAAAGAATCCTATCTCATGCAAAGACAATTTAGGAAGCATGAATCAGACTGGGAAGTTCTTTAGAAATCCATCACTTACTCTTAAAAAATATTTGAGACCGTTTTTATATTTCTATGTCTTTGTATTTGATGTGTGACTAATATGAATACTGTTACCTCAGAAAATTAACCTCAGAAAGACATTTCTTATTTAATAAATGTGTCATATGCTATTTAGTGTAGAAAATGGAACACTCTTAATGTATGCCTATTTATTCCCCTCCTTCAGCATGTGGTCATTCTTTCCCCAATTATATCAAGGCCCTACTATGCATACAGCATGCTGGGAGGCATTAGCACAACCTCAGTGGGTTTATAGTATCCACCTGCAAGGAAATCGATTTTTTACAGACTAGATCTGGTCCTTTGAAAGACAAACACTTCTGGTTCCATTTTAATACAGCTTTAACTAGCATGACATAATAGCCAGAACTCCAAATTAAGCATCTCTTGCAAAACTCTTTCTTGTAAGATGTCCATTTCAAATTTTATACTGAGGATTTAATTCATTTGGTTTTATTTTGAAAATTATTTTTGCCTCCATAAAAATTAAATGTCCAAAGTTTCATGGGTGATCTTTAATACCATCCATAAATCTAACACACTATAACCTAGTGAAGGGCTTAATAAATCAGTCTTGCATTTGGGGAATTTCTGCAGAACTAATGGTTTTAAAGCTTATGTTACAATTGTAATAACGTAAAAAATTATTTGATAGGTAGATAATATACTAACATTTTTGAGATACCAGTCTAAGTCCTTGATTCCTCATCATCCCGGGTCCTTTGGAAGCAGTTATTTGGTCTATACTCATTGTCTTAGGAAGGGTCATGAGAGGATAAGGGGGAAAAACAGAATTCCAGTATTTGGTTTCCAAGAGCTTAAACTCTTTGTTCTAGAAGTGCAAAAACAACACATGCAGGAGCCAAGGCAGGATCTGTGAAATAGGTAAATGGCCAGGTGTAAAAGAAATAATAGTCAAGTCCACTGATGAATTTCAAATGAAACTGTCTTCAGTTTTCAGGAATGGAGAGAACTACCATGCAATAGAGAATATAAGTTTCTTTTTAGGTGAGCAGCACTAACTCAGCACTATTTTTTGTTGTTGTTTATAATGCACAGAAAGGACTCTACTGAATCTCAATTAAAAATAAAATTTTTGGAAGCTGTAAATCCAGAATTCAGAGTGTTGACAACTAATTTAAAATGCTTCTTTTATTAAAGCTGTGTAAGAAAACAGTTTATATATCAAACAATGAAAATATTTGTGGTTGAAATTTTTCCACTGATGGATTTGTCACATTTGTTTTTGGTTGGAAGAAACAGAGATTAGGGAAGAAATATCTTTGAAAAAAATTATAAGGAGAAATATTTTCTTACCTTATAAAACCCCCTTTGTCAGCTTAGAACATTAATCTAAGCATCTGGAGTTTGTGGGAAGAGAAAGAGAGAGAAGGCAGTGAAAATTTAAAAAGTCTCTATCAAAAGATCATGTGCACTAAAGAGGTAGAAACACTCTGAGGAAAAGGAAATGGCTTTGCAATTTTTGAAGTGTGGTAAAAGTCTCACACAGATTTCTTGGCCCTCTGGAATATAAAATAAGGACTGGTCTCCAGGGTACAGATAGTGTAGACAGAGAATACAGGAGAGAGACACCTTAGTAAAGAGCTGTGGGTAGGAATGGCTGAGAAAGATGCTCTCTTGCCTCACAAAACCTTGTCATACCACTTTCCTCTTCTTCTGAGCATTTATTTTTCTTGCTCTGGTAACCTACAGTAGAAATTTTACTGAAAAGACTAATCCTAAAGTTTCCTAAACTTTAGAAGGACAAGGGCTCAAAATAAACAGTAAGTTGAGTGAGGTTAGAGTAAAATAGCATTATGTTTTCTTGAATACCTGAATTTAAATGTACTGCAACTGAGGTAAGCATTTATCATGTGTTGCTTTTCTAGACTGTGATTCTTGTCTTTCTTTGCCTACTCTGGTTAATTTATTCATTCTAACTATAAATGCATGGATTTATGATCAATTTAAAGGCACATGCTTTGAGATAAGGAAAAGTTTGAAGAATTATAATGGTAAAAACTGCAAAATGCAAATTCAAACATAGCAACTTTGAAATGGGACTTGAACAAAGTTAGAGAAATTAACAGAAGGAAGATTTCATATAGCAAACTATTGGCTGTGTTATAAACAAGATCTCAAACCAAAAAACAAAACAATAACAAGTGAGAACATGAAACAAAAACAAACCTAACATAAATGCAGAAAGGTAACAACTTTTGTTCTCAATTGTCTTCCATCAAAGACTGAGGGTTGTCTAAGGAATACAAAGTTCCTTTTTTATTCCTTCCAACAAAGACTGATGATTGTCTAAGGAATACAAGGTTCCTTTTTTATTCAGTTGATCTACACATTTCACTATTATTTTTAAAATCTGCTCAAACTCCTCTAACAGTTTTAGGAAACTTTTTTTTTTTTGCAATGGTACTTATATGGCTTGAATAGATAAATTCAATACAAACATGCATGCACACATTAAAAGAAGAAATTTAAACTAATATTTAGTGACACATTATAGGCTCAACACTAAAGTAGATGTCATTGAATAATCAACTATAATACTTCTATGTTTTCAGCCATAATTAATATTTATGTATCCTCCACTTTGAAAAATAAATATCACAGTAAAATGATGCATGTTATATAAATTCTGTGAAACCTAAGAAAGATGAGTAATGGCTGGACTAGTCAAGTTTATCATGGCACATATGAGGTGAAGAATTTATATATGTTTTATTTTCCATTAACCACTTTTCTCCACATAAATTATTGAACATGCATTCATTTTACATTTCTTCTTCTTTTTTTTTACAAGGCAATAAAAACACTAATTTGGAGTCTTACAATTGCAATTCAGGAGGCACAAATTCAGGTAGGAACCCAAATCATGTTGCATCTTGGCATTTCCAAGCAAGAATCTTTAAAGGAAAAGAAAATTACACGCGTTGTTTGTGGTTGGTGGCTATTTAGTGTATTCTCATTGCACTTCAGGTTGAATAGTTAAGTGAGTCCTTTATCTTGTGGTTTGCTTTTGGTGTCCAGATGTCTTCAGGTTTTGAGGAGCACCATTGCTTGAAGCTTTGCTTCTGTGGCAGTTCGTGATATCTGACTGAGACCTGCAGATGTGTCACCTCCAGAATGACTTCCCTACTCCATTTGAAATCTCTTATCCAGAGAAATTATTTTGTTTTATTCCTTTTAAAACATCTCCTCCCCCCTTTTTTTAATCAAGATTTTCCTCTGAAAGCATTGCTGACCAATATATGGTATTAATCCCTCAGTGCCAGGGAGGCTTATCCATGGGAGACATGTCTCAAGTAGGGGGGAAGGTAGTGAGTTTACTTGCAGAGTTTGGTTTAGAGAGGGGCCACACGTGAGCAACACAAAGGTTTTCATGGGATGACTCTTAGGCACTAATTATGATTAGGCTTAGCTTTGCCATTATAGAGATATATTTTATAAGTGCAACCTTTAAGATCAAGGGTTTAGCTCAGTACCATGATTCTGCAGGTTGTTGTGGCTGTCATTTCTGGAGATGGGACAATGAATACGAGACATTGCAGGGACTATAAAATAAGCAGGTGTTCTAGTTTGCTAGCTGCTGGAATGCAACACACCAGAGATGGATTGGCTTTTAATAAAAGGGGATTTATTTCATTAGTTCTTCAGAGGAAAGGCAGCCAACTTTCAACTGAGGTTCTTTCTTACATAGGAAGGCACAAGGTGATCTCTGCTGGCCTTCTCTCCAGGCCTCTGGGTTCCAACAACTTTCCCCGGGGTGATTTCTTTCTGCATCACCAGAGGCCTGGGCTGAGCTGTGAGTGCTGAAATGAGGTATGCTGAGCTGCATGGGCTGTGCTATGTTGCAATCTCTCATTTAAGCACCAGCCAATTAAGTCAAACATCATTCATTGCAGCAGGCATGCCTCCTAGCCAACTGCAGATGTAACCAGCAACAGATGAAGTTCACGTACCATTGGCTCATGTCCACAGCAACAGAACTAGGTACCTTCACCTGGCCAAGTTGACAATGAGTCTAACTACCACAACAGGCTCACCAAGCCTTTGAATTATTTTATGAATCTAGACTTCCAAAATTCTAAGATTTAGTCAATTAAATAAGTACTTATGAGTGTAGTCAATTACTGTGGTCCTTCTGCAGAGTCTAAATTAGCATAGATTCAGCAATTTGATATATTGCCTTGGTCAGTAGCTTTTTGAATGTTTGGTGAAAAAAAGATGGTGAATGGCAAAGGACCAAGAAGAGAGGGTAAGGTTGGGAATGAATTTAAGGAGGGTTGAATTCATTATGGAAGGGACAGAGAAGGACAGAGAGACAGAGTGTACAAAGAAGGGGTCTGAGGTAAGAATAAAAATGAAGATTATAGCAGGTGTCATTCAATTCATATAATCTGATGAAAATCAGGTCCGGTCCTGGTTCCTGGGCTAGCCATTTATATCAGATGCCATCTACTTTTGAGTGACTTAAGCCTAAAATTACCAGTAAGTATAAGTTTTGCAGATCTGGTCCTGCGATATTATGTTAAATGGAATGCCAACTAAAAAGATCAAATATTATATGATCTCACTAATATGAACTAATAATAGTATGTAAACTGAGGTATAAAGTCTAGAATATAGGTTACTGGGTTATAGAATGAGGTGGAGAATGGGGAGAAGTAGTTTAATATGTGCAGAATTTTTAACTAGGTTGAACTTAAACATTGGAAATGGATAGAAAGATGACAGTAGCATGTTATTGTGAGAATAACTAACAGTGTTAAATTGTGGGTGAATGTGGTAGAAAGGGGGAAGTTTAGAGTCATGGATGTTACTAGAAGAAAAACTGGAATGTAAAACACAGTGAATCTTGTGGTAGATGATGACTGTGTTTAACTGTAAAAAATATTAAAAGGTTCTTTCATGAACTAAAAAAAATGTATAACACTATCACAGGAGTTAATAATAGAGCAGTACATGGGGAAAATGTACCTATTGCAAAGTATGGACTATAAGTAATAATAATATTTTAATATTCTTTCATCTAAAGTAGCAAATGTACCACACCAATACTAGGTGTCAATAATGCAGAGGGATAGGGAATATTTAATTTTTGTGGCTTTCTTTTTATTTCTTTTTCTGAAGTAATGAAAATGGTCTAAAATTGACAATGCTAATGAATGCACAACTGTATGGTGATACTGTGAACCATTGATTATATACCTCATGTTATATGAATATATCTCAATAAAATTGTATGTTATGTGAATATATCTCAATAAAATTACATTTAAAAATTTGATTAGCTAAATTCATGGACTCCCTCACCCTACATAGTCAAAAGCCTTACCTATAGTCTTATTAAACCTAAAATCCACTCTTTTCGGAAAACATAAATTATTCCCATTTGAAATTATAACAGGGAAAACTATGAAAATAAACTGTGGAATATATGAAATTTGTTTTATGAAAGGAAATATGCTAATTCATTGTCAGGAACTAATCAAAACATTAAAGAAAAATGAAACTTTGTTAGAAAAATCTTTCACAGTACACTCCCAGGAGATGAAGATATTCAGGAATCATTTGTATATTGAAAAAGACACCTCCATAAAGATTCATTCCAAATTAGCTGGAAAGGACACTATCTGGTATTTGTAACTAACCCATGTTCAGCTAAATTAATATGTATTGATCCTTCAATTCAGATATTTCATTTAAAGACTAGTCCAAGCCCTGCCTAAAAATCCATTTGTACTGGGGACCTAAAGCTCAAAATTACCAGGGATGGGAAGTAGACAGCATCTGATGCAGACAGGTATTAAAATTGGTTTTTTATACTTCTTTATAATATGTTATATGTATTATGAATACAAATTTATTTATAAATTGATAAAAAGAAATTTATTCTTTCATTGATCATACTTCTTTTTAATATATTATATATACTATAAATACATATTTATTTATAAATAAAGAGAAATTTATTCTTTCATTGATCTTTTTTATTTGCCCAAGTCCCATGCTGTTTTAATTATTACAGCTCTAATATTTATTTTAATTGCTATTCCTCTCTTTCACAATTCATAAATATTAGTCTAGTCTTTCTAAATATTAGTTTTGGGTGTCTTGGTTTGCTAACGCTGCCAGAAAGCAATGTACCAGAAATGGATTGGCTTTTACAAAGGGGATTCATTAGGTTATAAATTTACAGTTCAAAGGCCATGAAAATGTTCAAATAAGGCACCAACAAGAGCATACTTGCACTCGAGAAAGGCTGAATGCGTCCAGGGTTTCTCTGTCACATGGGAAGGTACATAGCAATGTATGCTGGCCCTTTCCTGGGTTGGTTTCCAAAGTGGCTCTCTCTGTTCCTGTGGTCCTTCTGGTCTCTCCTGCCCCCTTTTCCCTCTCTTAGCTTCTCTGGTGCAAACTATAGATTTCATCTCTTAGCTTAGCATGTCCTGGGGCACTTTCTGTCTCTAAGTGTCTGTGCTTTCTCCAAAATATCTCCCTCATAAAGGACTCCAGTAAGTGGGTTAAGACCCCCCTTCAAGAGTGGGGTCATATCTCCATGGAAATAACCTAATCAAAGGGTCCCACTCAACCATAGGTCTGCTCCTACATGACAGGTTAAAAACGTGGCTTTCCTGGGCACATAGCAGTTTCAACTCAGCACAGGTGTCATTAGAAATAAAATAAAATATTTTCTTTGCATGATTCTGAATATAATTAATTAAAATATAACTTCAATCACATTATATGTGTGGCAACCACAAAAACAATGAAATGAATATAAAATGTAGAAATTCACCATTCTGTAGGGAACATGGTAGAAATTATTTTTTTCTATGGTCATCCAAGTACCACTTAATAATCTAAGGACCTAACATAAATTTTAGTGAACCTAAAGAGTTATTACATTGTGCATGTTACCAAAAAGTTGCTGAAGTGATAGAGTATGTGGTTCGCTGAGTCACGGAGTTTACTTCATGCCTGCTACAGAGCAGCATCCAGATGGAGGAAGAGGCAGAGTGAAAACTTGATGCTCCACACAGCATTAGCCCCAAGTGCCCAGAGACTGGCCTGATTGTTAAAGATGATGAGCCACTGGCACGTTTAACAGTAAACACTGCCAAGGGGTAAGGAGTCCGGCTTGTTTTTTTAACATGCTAGACTTGTAGACTTTTCCTCAAGGTGTAGGTTCAGTTTATCGAAATCAATTTCAGGTGGCTGTTTCTGATATTTGATGATAAAGCCTTTTAAAAATAGAAATGCTATGTTTATTCTGTGAATAAACATAATGCTTAGTTTCACAGTTTTTACACCAAAGATAAGTGATCTTTTTGAACAAAACATCTTGCAAACCTGGACATAAAACGTAAATCAATGCTAGGTCTCATAGAGGCATAATAGTTGAATGCTTCCCTATAAAGTAATTTAACTGATTAATAAAATAGAGCCCAAATGATGGAATTGATAGACATACCTCCAATTACTTGTGAGTGTCTTTGAGTTTTTATAAAGAAAGCTGGTGACTAGATTAGAACAATAAAATACCTTTTGCAAGGTATTAAGCTTACCTTGCAAAAAGTTTAGTGGGCTAAACTTTTTGCAAGGTAAGCTTAATAAACCACTTTGCTTAATGATTATTTCCCTGCTTATGATAAAGTTTATGTACCTGCCTTTTATTTTAATTATGATTAAGTTGTTTAGCCTAGTGATATAACTGTGTAATGTAAAGATATTTGCATATATCACATAAGCTTATAGCTTCAATCTTGAGTTCAGTTTAAAAATAAAAATAAATTTCTCATATAAACCACCATAGTAAAGAACTGAGAAAACACAAAAATTATGAAAATTATTCAAGGAAGAAATATTGGTTATTAGAAAACCGGAAATTACATTTTTGACGGGGAGGCAATTTTGTTCTGAATAAATGAATTTGACCTTTTTATTCTATCCTCATATCTTTAACTATTTCAAGTAAAAGAGACATTTGGACATGATGATTTCATTTCAGAACTGTTTGTACACTTTTCGTCATTTAATGTGTATGTTTAGAGAGACATTATCCAGAAATTTAGGATAATAAGTGAAAATCATTTTTGGATTTTCTTCTCAAGCTTTATTTTGTTGCCCTTATTTGTTCTTTAATACCTTCAAATATTCTTTTTTTTGTCATTTATATAAACACTTTTTTAGATAGATAGATAGATAGATAGATAGATAGATAGATAGATTTTTTTTTTTTTTTTTTTTTTTGCATAGGCAGGCACCGGGAAATGAACCCAGGTCTCCGGCATGGCAGGCGAGAACTCTGCCTGCTGAGCCACTGTGGCCTGCCCACACTATTATATTTTTAAGAAGTCACAAATGGGATTTAGTACTTATTACTTTTGAGAATTTATGTCTTTATTTGTGGCATAAAGTTGGCAATTTGCTGCAAATTTTCAAATATATTTTTGATACTTAAAATTTATTCCAATTCATCGAAGACTAATAATACCAAGATAGAAATAAACATTATTTTTTCAGACTTCATTATTATTTTTAAGATGGAAAGGAATATTACAAAAATAAGTTAAATTAAGATTAGAGTTTTGTAGCATAGACAGAAAAATAAGGAATACATAACTACATGGAACATAAAATAATTAAGATAAGGTTGTTAGAATCTCAGGTGTAGCATCAAATATGTCTACATTTTAACCTAGGAAATCATATTACATTTTAACAATTAGGACCATATTGTGGGAAAGAAAAATCTGTTGAATAGATTACTTGGCAGGAGTAGTAGATTTCTATAATTTCAAAGCACTTCCTTAGCACTTCTCCAGCCATCATTTTTATGCTATTTGGACCTTATAAGGGATATAGTGCATGGCCTATGAAACACAACAAAGAAATTGTCATTGAATTATACCTCTTTGCACAGCTTTTTAAAAAATTACACTTGTAGTAGATTGAGTTATGTACCCAAGGAAAAAACATGCCCATAATCTTAATCCTCATTCCTATGGCCTACTGTTTATTGTACATAGGTCCAAGATGTTATTTTTAGTTAAGGTGTGTCCAACTGAATAAGGGTGGGTCTTAATCCAAGTTACTGGAGACCTTATAAGGGCACTCAGAAGTTACCAAAGCCTGAAAGGAGAAAACATCCATCTCCCTGTGATGGGAAACATAAATAAACCAAGGTACTCCAAGGATTGCCAGCAGCCCGAATAAAAACACTATAGATTTTGGGAGAAAGCATCATCTTGCTTATATCTTGATTTAGGACTTCTTCTAGCCTCAAAATCATGAGCCTATAAACTACTATTGCTTAAGCCAACCCTTTTTGTGGTATTTGTTATAGCAGTCAGCCAAATTAAGACAACTCTACCCAAGTTCTAGCCTGAATAATACCCATGTCAGGTCTTTAATGAACTGGTCTTTAGCAATATATGTAACTGTAAAGCTACAATCATTGCACTGTGATGGAAACAATTACAAAGTGATAATATGCCAGAACAGGTAGCAAGATGGTTCCTTTCAAACAGAGCCTATGAAAAAAAAAATTGTCATATCTGTGTCATGTCCATTCCACTGGCCAAAGCATCTGAAGATACAAATAAATATTGTGAATAATAATCTTTTTTGAAATATTACCCCACTTCAGTTACTATATTAAGCACTTAACACACTCAATATACATCTAATGCCAATGCCAGTCTTTATAGTCTACCAATAATAAAACTGTGCACAGAAAAGTTAGGTTTCTTACAAAAGTCAACGAGTTAGCAAATGGTAGTCCAGGATTCAAAATGAAGTTTAATTATGATGATTATGAAAATAATAAAGTGGATAATTTTTTTAACTAGAGACATTTATACAACTGCAATGATTCAAAAGCAATTGATCAGGGTGTTTTAACCACCTCTTATAAATTGATGCTTTAATAACTCTAGGCATCCCCCAGCGACCAAGTTCCAGTTATACATCTGGTACTCCTAGATAATTCTGACATCTATTTCAGAGATGCCATTTTCAAATATAGTCAGCCAATCCCAGGCTGGTCTACCCCTGCCCCACTCTTGCATTCTTCCCACAGAAACCACAATAAATACAGTTCCTCGGTCTCACTTGCTCTCTTTGCGTTGTAACCATCCTTGAAAGATTTCTTGTGTGATCCAGCTTGGTGTGCTGTTCTCTTCCCAAGGAACTGTGAGTATAATACTTATTTTAAACTCTTTCAGTCTCTCTCTTGGTCTGCTTCTGTCCTTACCATACCTCACACAATACAATATGAACAAAATACAGGGAAACAACCAATAACCAGCACTTGAAACAGAACTAGCCAAGTTCAAGCATACTTTCAAGCCTACTATTTAACATACTATAGAATTAGGAGGAGCTTTTGAAGAATATTGAGAAGCTTTCTAATTTTTTAAAACCAGTGACTCTTTTGACTTCCCCTATATCTTAGCTGATGTGTCCAGCTCCCAACATCCTTCCTTCCAATTAAACTTAATAATTTATTAAATCTTTTCTTAAGTAAATAAAGGGTAAATTTTTATTAGATGGACAAATAATACTCAAGATGTCATCAGATTTTCTCTTCAGCCACCCTTTCTCAAGGCTCCCTTTTAAGACCTTCTTACATTTCTAGTGTCTCAGAAAATTCACAGATGTTGTCTCTCATGTTCCTTTAAACACAGACTGCAGCATAAATCACAACTTGCTATTTTCATCAGAATGACAAATATCTGAACAGTATAATTTAAGTTTGAGTTTATTGTTTCCATTGATATTTTCCCCCAGGTGACTCTACTACCTGCATACAAATTAATTTGTATAAATATCGACTGGAATGGAAATGGAGAGTTGGTGAAGTGTCTAAATTTCTGAATCCTGCTACTCATGACTCAGTAAAATTTACTTTACAATATATTTGGTTTATATTCTCATTGAAGAATTACTTCTTGGAAGATGTAATAGTAGAGAGTCTTTCCCATCATCCACCAGATCTGCCTCTAAATATGGAGTACAGTGACATTCTTTGAATTAGGCTCATATGGTTATTTCCCTAGATATGAAATAGTGCCAGGCTATACAGAAATTGTCTTCACTTGGCATTCCCATAGCATTATGGGGATGTTGTTATCTCCATAAAACATATGTTCTCTTCTGAGTATCACTGATCATTCAACCAGATTCCTTTGAATAGCATCCTGAATTCATTTGCCAAATAAATTGAGAAGATTTATTATATGTAAAGCACTCTCCTGGCAGTGTTACAATAATCTGGTACACTTAGCCTGACTTAATCAAGATTTTATCAAGTAGCCAAAGAGTTAGAATGCTGTGCAGGCAAGAAGAGGGTAATATAGGAGAGAAATAAAGTAAATGGATATGATGTCTAAGCTGGGACTCTAAGGGTGGGTAAAGAGTTGGTAAGATATTGAGAATAAAAAGTCTATAAGACTTTGGTTGACAGGGACAAGTTGATATTTATCCTTCCTACAGTAATCGCTAGAAGTAAGACTACCTAAAAGCTTTTAAGATACGGTTATCAGGGTGAGTCGTGGTGGCTCAGCAGGCAGCGTTCTCGCCTGCCATGTCAGAAACTCAAGTTCAATCCCCGATGCCTGTCCATGCGAGAGGACAAAAAATGCAATTATTAGCAAAATCACAGAGAATAATTAGGAAAGCACTAGGTGGACAAGATCTAGTTCGGCTCCTGAAATAAAATATGCATATTTTAGGTATTTTTTTTTAGGATTTAGTGATTAAACGAATATGTGAACATAGCAGCTAAGTCAAATATGAACCTCAAGTTTCTTCCTTACCCATCTGAATGGAAAATCAGATTTTTTACATAAAGAACAAAAAAGACAATCATCTTGTATTTAGGGAGGGAAAAGTTTGCATGTGGAATTCAATTTGAAGTATAAAGAGTCTGAAGATTCTGTGGCGTATCTAAAGTGAAAGTATTTAATATATTATGGATAGAGTAGTAAAAAATTTAGAATTCATTTCAGAATCATCATCATCTAAATTATTCTTGAGGCCATGATGTTTAATAGGATTTTGAAGGGGGAGTTTTAAAAGAGAACAGGGCTTAAAACATTACTTTGAGGAACATCAGCATTCAGAACTGTTGCAAGAGACCCAAAATCATTGTAATCCCCTCTCCATCTTTTTGCATCATCTTCAAATTATTATAAAGTTATTTGATGATGGAAGCTAAGTGCTAGTTATATTTAAATATCTAAGGCAGTAAAATGTTGTATCTACAATTGGTATTGAATAAATTGTATTAAATTAAATTTGTTCACTTACCCTCAGGCTAAATAGATTTTCACCAGAACTGCAACCAGAAAGCTAGTACTGGGTGCATGGTCCTCCACCCAAAGCTTCATAGAGAGACCCAGACTTCAAGACCACTTTAGAAGTGAAGCCTGAGAAGGTTCCTCCAGTTTAGCTGCCTCTGATATCTCTGCTTTATTCTTCTGAATTCATTCTCTAAAGATATTAGTCCAAACAAGAAGTTTATTTGAGAAAACTAAATATGAAAGCAATCTCTTGGTTAGTTAAAAACTCAAAAAAGAACATCTTAAAATAAGCTTTTCTTCCAGAAAATCTTTTTCTCATCTTAAAAGAAAATAAGAAATAAAAAGGTACACCAGAAGGATGGACTTGAGGATAGCTTTGTGAAGTATTCAGTAACTGACTTTTCAGAAGGAAAATAATTCAATTCTCAGAAAGCTCATCATTTTTTACAGTTAAATTTTTGACAACCTCATCAGCTCAGTTATTAGAACTGATTAGTTAATCTGTTACCAAATGTGAATGGAAAGCTTATTGTATCCCAGCAAGTAATTTATGAACTAACTACTAACTAGTTCATAAAATACTATAGTCTATTTTAAAGGGGAGAGCTTTTGTTTCCCCTTTCAAATGAACTTTTGAACAAAAAGAATTCAAGCTTACAGGAAAGTTGCAACAGTAATTCAAAAACAATATGTAGAACCCCCAAACCCTGATACTCAGATTTGCCAACTTTTCAGCATTTTACCACATTTTCCAATACAGGTCTTGAGCTCAGGTCAACACAGCCTAAGACCAGAGAACACGTCAGGCATGGAGTTAGACATGAATTTTATTGGGACTTAAAAACAGAAGATTCTTCCTTATGGCTGCTGGTTGGGAAATGGAAGCTAATGCTCTGCAAAATGCTTTGCAGGTGAGTGTAAGGGTTATAAGGCTTTAGGACAAGGGTTGACAACAGTGTTTCAGCAGGGTCTCTTGACACAGGGTTTGGAGGCTTGTTATCAACAGTGCACAAAGGAGGGGAGTTTCAATGCTTTGTTTCTGATACCAATTGTACGTTTCCCCCCACCCCTCCCTGAGGTGATGTGATGAATTTTATCTTCTATCTGGGTCATTGAAGGTGGCCGCATGCAGTAACTTATTATAAATATGGAAGGGGGGGGGCATGCCCTGGGTCTCCACATTACATTTATAATATCATTCTATCTATCTATCTATCTATCTATCTATCTATCTATCTATCTATCATTTAAACATTTGAGAGTAGGTATATATATATATATATGTGTGTGTGTGTGTGTATATGTAATCATCCTCCTGTAACACTAACCCTTCCAGGTTCATTTCCTGAGAACAAAGATACTCCCTATGCAACCACCTGAAGTACAGCTATCAAGTTCAAGACATTTGACATAGATATAAAGCATAAGATCTCAATTTTCTCAGTTGTCTCGATCATAGTATTTTTGGAGGGGTTGGTAGTAGGGTGAAAGATTTCTTTTTAAATAATTTTATTAACGTAACATTTATGCAACCTAAAATTTCCCCCTTTACTCTCATTCAGATATATAATTCAGTGGTGCTAATTGCATTCACAATATTATGCTTCCATCACCATCATTTATTATCAAAACTTTTCTATCACCCGCAACAGAAATTCACTGCCAAGTAAGGTATAATTCCTCATTCTCTACTGCCTCCCCACCCCTGATAACCTGTATTCTAGTTTCTACCTCTATGAATTTGTTTGTTCTGATTCTTTCATATCAGTGAGATCATCTGCCCCTTTGTGTCTGCCTTATTTCACATAACGTGATGTCTTCCAGGCTCATCCATGTTGTCACATGTCTCAGAATTTCGCTCATTTTCATGACTGCATAATATTCCCTTGTACATATATACCACATTTTGATTATCCATTCATCTATCGATAGATACTTCAGTTGCTTCCATCTTTTGGCAATGGTGAATAATCCTGTTAACACTATTGATGTGAAAATATCTCTCCAGGTCCCTGCTTTCAGTTATTTTGTGTATATATCTAGGAGTGGCATTACTGGATTATATGACAATTCTATCCTTGACTGTCTGATGAAAAATCAAACTATTTCCCACAGCAGGGGTGTCATTTTATACCCTCAGCATAAATTAATAAGTGTCCCTATTTCTTCACATCCTCTCCAACATTTTCATTTTTAAAAAATAATAGCCATTTTAGTGAGTGTGAAGTTGGATCTCGTGGTTTTGATTTGCATTTCCCTGATGGCTCATGATGTTGGGTATCTTTTCACGTGCTTTTTGGCCATTTGTATACATTCTTTGGTGACATGTCTATTCAAGTACTCTACCATTTTCTTATTGGATTTTTTGTCTTTATATTGTTGTATTGTAGGATTTCTTTATAAACTTTGGACATTAAACTTTTATTGGATATATGGTTTCCAAATATTTTCTTAGAATGATTTAAGTAGTATTCCCTCCTCTTCAATTTTTTTGAAGACTTTGGGCAAGGCTGGTGTTAATTCTTCTTGCAATATTTGGTAGAATTCACCTGTGAAATCATCTCATCCTGGGTGTTCTTTGCTGGGAAATTTTCTTTCTATTACAGATTCAATCTCTACTTGTAATTGTTTTGTTTAGATCTTATATTTATTCTAGACATTGTAGGTTGTGTATTTCTAGGAACTTGTCCATCTTGCCTAGGTTTTCAAATTTTTTTAGCAAACAGCTGTTAGTAGTGTCCTCTATTTCTGAGAGAACAGATGAGAAATTGCCGCCATGTTTCTGATGAGTCTTATTGAGGGTCCTTGAATATGATGAATTGTATTTCTCTTGCTGCTTTCAGAATTCTCTCTTTATCTTTGACATTTGAGAATTTGATTAGCATGTGTGTTGGAGTAGATCTCTTGTGGTTTATTCTGTTTGAAGTACAGTGCACTTCATGATATATATATTTATGTGTGTAAGAGTTGAGAAATTTTGGGCCATTATTTATTCAAATATTCTTTCTTTCCCCTTTCCTCTTTCTAAGACTCTCATGATGTGTTTGTTATTTCACTTCACTTTTCTTATCTGTTCATTCTTGGTGAGTTCTGGGCTGTTCTGTTTGCTTTTGTGACTTTCCGCCTTTGGGAGCTTTGCTCAGCTGCTTGCCCACAATCAGTGCCCCTTTTTCATTACAATATTTGGTCCTGCAGCCTGCCCTGCTTTACAGCAGCTTGGCTTTCCCTTTTACTTCCCCATATGGATTTTCCAAAATGGTCGAAGTCCTTTGCTTATGGTGTCCCAAAGTGCTTTTATCTTCTTATAGATACAAAATAAATTTATATCCTCTGTAGAATGTTAAAATAATGATGAAGCCCATGAAAACAATTCTGTATAAAATCTCAACAATTCCAAACCTCTGTAAAAACATCCTGGTGTGTAGATAAGTGGCAGCATACATTGATAAAAAAGGCTATCTACAAATATTTATGGAATGACTGCTGTTTCCACAGTTCTGGAATGCATTCCATGCTGTTTGTGAATCAGTTTGTAACAGTTTCTGTGAATGAGAAGGATCAGCATCCTGATGACATGCTGCAGTAGGCAGTTTTGATGGATTTGTAAAAATTTGATCCTTTACATTTAGCTTGTTCTCCTAGTTCAAGTGTTTTTGCTACTTCTAATATTTTTGTCTTGGCTTAAAATTGTGAATTTGCCTAATTCTAAATGTGTTGTTGGTTCAACAAGATGACATTTAGCCTAAATATGTAATGCTTTTGTATTGAAATTAAGATTTTGATGAAATCTTGCTTACTTAACCACTCAATAGGTATTTGAATTCAGCCTCAATTTCTCAAGCCATATAGTAGCAAATTACAGTTTTATAGGAAATACAAATATAAAGACATTTTAATATGTTTTGTGAACTTTTAAATTGATTTGTGAACTTTATGCTCATGTCAGTTGAGATTATTAGAAAAATGAATTCCATTTTATTGACAAATATTTCATTTCTAAATGTTAGCAAAGTTGTCCTATATATTAAATAATATTTTCAGTATGTTAGAATTGAGAAAAGTGAAATAATCCTTTCATTTTACAACTGTTAATAAATGGAAAAGGAGCACTCCCTAGACTTACAGTTTGACTAGGTTCTGCATTTATTTAATTATCACAATAATTCTCTCTCAAAGAAAGTCCCATGGGCCCTTCCCTTGAAGAAAATGAGAGTTGATTTTATCACAATTATTGTTTTCTTAATGTAAGTTGATGAACAACATTTTTTAGGATACTTTTTAAAAATTTAGACCCCCTGGACATCAGCTCTAATTTCATATATATAGGGCGAACTCTTGAAATCTATAAAGCCCCCAGGAGGCTTCTGATAAGTATACAGATTTTTAAACAACTGTTCATGCCAAATTATCACAGCTGTTAGACTAAGATAGTAATTAATAGTGTAATAAATTGGTTCAGAGTTTAGTATTCTAATCTCTAGGTTGTAGTAGTGATTATTGTGTTACTTTAGACATCACCTTACTCTTGATATATACTGTGCTGGTTTGAAATGATGTATGTCCCCTAGAAAAGCCATGTTTTAATCAAAATCCCTTTTCATAAAGGTAGAATAATCCTTGTTCAATACTGTGTGTTCAAAACTGTGATTGGATCACCTCCCTGGATGATGTATGTGATTTAGTCAAGAGTGGTTGTTAAACTGGATTAGGTGATAATATGTCTCCACCCATTTGGGTGGTTCTTGATTTGGTTTATTGGAGTCCTATAAAAGAGGAAACATTTTGGAGAAAAAGAAATTCGGAGAGAGCAGAGCAGGATGACATAGCCACAAGAAGCAGAGTCCACCAGTCAGTGACCTTTGGAGATGAAGAAGGAAAATGCCTCCCGGGGAGCTTCATGAAACAGGAAGCCAGGAGAAGAAGCTAGCAGATGACGCTGTGTTCGCCATGTGCCTTTCCAGATGAGAGAGAAATTCTGACTGTGTTTACCATGTGCCCTTCCACTTGAGAGAGAAACCGTGAACTTCATCAGCCTTCTTGAACCAAGGTATCTTTCCCTGAATACATTTGACTGGACATTTTTATAGACTTATTTTAATTGGGACATTTTCTCTGCCTTAGAACTGTAAACCAGTAACTTATTAAATTCCCCCTTTTAAAAGCCATTCCATTTCTGGTATATTGCATTCTGACGGCTAGCTAACTAGAACATATACAAAATACAAAAAAAAATACAAAGTGACATATGCAAAATACAAAACAATTCCATAACTGTGGCATGTTTATTTTAAATTTGGGCATTTTTATTGTTTTTCATTTGTTCCATTGGTATTGACTCATTTTTTAAAATATTTTTATTGACAAATCTTCACACACATACAGTGCATACATGGTGTACAATCAGTGGTTCACAATATCTTCACATAGTTGTGTATTCATCACCATGATCATTTTTAGAACATTTGCATCACTCCAAAGAAATAAAAAGAAAAGAAAAAACTCATACATATCATATTCCTTATCCCTCCCTCTCATTGACCACTAGTATTTTAATCTGCTCAATTTATTTTATCCCTTATCCCTTTTATTTATTTATTTTTCTATATTTTCTTACTCATCTGTCCATAAATACTACTCATCTGTCCATTCACTCCTCCTGAATAAAAGGAGCATCAGACACAAAGTTTTCACAATCACACAGTCATATTGTAAAACTTATATTGTTATACAATCATCTTCAAGAATCCAGGCTACAGGAACAAAGCTCAACTGTTTCAGGTATTTCCCTCCTGCCACTCCAATACACCATAAACTAAAATGGGATATCCATATAATGCAAAAGAATAACCTCCAGGATAACCTCTCAGCCACCTTTTGAAATCTCTCAGCAACTGAAACTATTCTGTCTCATTTTCCTCTTTCCCCGTTTAGTAAAAAAAGCTTTCTCATTCCTATAAGGCTGGGTCTTGGTGAATCCTGGGAGTTCTGTACCAGGTTGCCAGGGAGATTTACATGCTTGAGAGTATGTACAGTGAGTTCACATGCCAAGTTGGCTTAGAAAGAGAGGCCACACCTGAGCAACAAAAGAGGTTCTCTGGGGGTGACTCTTAGGCCTAATTTTAAGTAGGTTTAGCCTTTCTTTTGCAGGAATAAGTTTCATAGGGGCAAAATCCAAGATTGAGGGCTCAGCCTATAGATTTGGTTGTCCCCTCTGAAGGACATTGTTTTTGATGTAATACATTTAAGGTGAGCAAACGATCAATTTGCAATATAAACAAGCTACGTGTTTCTATATTTTAAATAATAATAAGCGATTACCCCTCAGTCCACTTGAAAGATCATTAACACCTAAAGATCATATACTGTTACATAGGAAAAATGACCTTAAAATTTTTTTTTAATTTTTACTTTTTTATTGTAAATTTTCAAAATTGGAAGGGTCTGTTGCTAATATTGGGTAGGGAGATGGAACTATTAGATAATCTGGAGAGGATGGGCAAGGTTTCAGGATTTATCTGGACCAGGGACCCATCTGGACTTGTTGTAGGTTTCTGGAAAGTTACTTTAGTGCATGGAAGCCTTGCAGAATCTTATATATTGCCCTAGATGTTCTTTAGGATTGGCTGGAATGGTCTTGGTTGGGGGTTGGCAGGTTGTGATAGGCAGTAAGGTCTACCTGAAGCTTGTGTAAGAGCCACCTCCAGAGTAGCCTCTCGACTCCATTTGAATGCTCTCTGCCACTGATACTTTATTAATCACACTTATTTTTCCTCTTTTGGTCAGGATGCAATTGTTGATCCCTTGTTGCCGGGTCTGGATTCATCCCTGGGAGTCCTCTCCAACGTTGCCAGGGAGACCTTTACCCCTGGATGTCATGTCCTATGTAAGGCGGAGGTCAATGATTTCACTTGCAGAATTGGGCTTAGAGAGACTGAGGCCATAACTGAGCAATAAAAGATGTCCTCTAGAATTAACTCTTAGGCATGTCTATAGGTAGTTTAAGCTTTTCAGCTGCCTACATGAGCTTCACAAGAGTAAGTCTCATGATCAAGGGCATGGCCTATTGATTTGGGTGTCCCTAAAGCTTGACGCACTATCAGGGGATTCCCTGATGGTAAGGTTTAATAGTTTAATAGTTTCATATTCTTTCTCCCCTCCTTCAGGGGACTTTGCCAATACTTTTGGATTATCTGCTTAATATACTCTAGGATGTATCCAGCCATTACATTAATCTATACAGGACTAGAGGACCTCTTTCTTGTTCTGTGTTCCCTGTATTTTGATTGTTCAAATGAGTATACAGATAGGTTGAATTAGATTATGCTTTACAGAAAATTTCAGTTCTAGACCAAATAAACCTTTCTTCCATTGATCTTAAAGAGTATGTGTAGTTCTAAATATAGACATTGTCTTCCTTACCCCATGTTCTGAGTTACTTTAACCCCAACCTGTTCGGCTTCATTTTTATCTCTAAATATCAAGTCATATATATAAAACAGCCTCTCAAATTCCACAAATAATAATCACCACTCCGGACTTAATGTGTCTGCTCTAAAAACTTACAATCTAGGCCCCTGTTTTCTTATAAGCATTTTCTAAAGGTGACCAAACCCATTGTGGTTCTTTTGTTTCTGGCTTATTTTGTTTCACCAAATGTCCCACATGTTCATTCACATCGTTGCCTGCCTCACAGCTTTGTTCCTTTTTGTAGCAGCATAGCCTTCGTTCATAAGTATACATCATCATTCACCAATCTACTCCATTAAAGCATCCTTCAACCACCTGCATTCATTGGGTATCATGTAGAAAGCCCAAAGTCCACAGTCCATCAACATTCTCAATTTTAGATTATTTCATTGTTCCCAAGAAAGAGACCAATAAACACACCTTGCCGAATAGGAAATCTAAACTTCATCTTAATTCTTGTCCCTCCCCCCATTATTCACCTCTGCTGTTGCTGTTGTAGTGCTGATAGTTTCTTTTTGAACATAGCTCACAGCATGCAATAGCAGTTTTCCCCCATACCCTGGACTTAAACACTCTCTGTATAAGAATCATATCTTTGAAGTAATTTTTGCAAGAACTAATTCATATTTCTAGTGTGAATCAGTGGACACGTAGGTTTAGACAACCTCTTTCAATCTTGCTCATTTTCAATATGGGAATATTACCTCTAGATCCACTAGAGAATCACCTTCGCTCCTATGTATTCCCTTACATTGGAGTTCAACCTCATTAGCTAACATTTCACCCATCTCTAACTTCTGTATATCTCTAAGTCCCATACATTCTGCATTAAAAGCCTCTGATTATACCTTTATGCTGGTCATAGAAGTGGAATAATACAGTATCTATACTTTCGTGTCTGGTTAATTTCACTCAGCATATGTCCCCAAGTCTCATCCATCTTGTCATGTGCTTCAGGGCATCATTTTGTCTTACTTTTGCATAATATTCTATTGTATGTATATACCACATTTTGTTGATCCATTCTTCTATTGATAGGCATTTGGTTTGTTTCCATCTTTTGGTGATTGTGAATAATGCTGCAATGAACATTGGTGGGTAAATGTCTGTTTGTGCCATTACTTTCAGCTCTTCTGGGTATATACCAAGTACTGCTATTTCTGGGTCAGAGGTAACTTTATATTTAGTTTCCTGAGGAACCGCCAAACAATCTTCCATACTGACTGCACCATTATACATTTCCATCAACAGTGCATAAGTGTCCCAGTTTCTCCACATCCTCTCCAACATTTACAGTTTCCTGTTTGCTTAATAGCAGCCATTCTTATAGGTGTGTGGTGGTAGCTCATTGTAGTTTTGATCTGCATTTCTCTTATAGCCAGTGAAAATGAGCATCTCTTCATGTGCTTTTGAGCCATCTGTATTTGCTCTTCAGAAAAATGCCTTTTCATATCTTTAGCTCATTTTATAATTAGGTTGTTTGTTCTTTTGTTGCTGAGTTGTATGATTTCTTTATATAAACAGGAAATCAAACCTTTGTTTGATAGGTGTTGGCTGTCTCTTTACCTTTTTGACGAAATCTTTTGAGATGCAAAAGCATTTGATTTTGAGGAGTTCCCATTTATTTATTTATTTATTTATTTATTTCATTGCTTATGCTATGGGTGTAAAGTTAAGAGGCTCTCTCCTATTACTAGTTCTTGAAGATGTTTCCCTACATTTTCTTCCAGAAGCTTTATTGTATTAGTTTTTACATTTAGGTACTTGATCTGGTTTGAGTTAATTTTTGTGTAGGATGTAAGAAAGGAGTCCTCTTTCATTCTTTTGGCTATTGATATCCAGTTCTTCCATGCCCAATTATTGAAAAGACTATTTTGTCCCAGTTCAGGGGATTCAGGGGCCTTGTCAAAAATCAGTTGACCATAGATTTGGTGGTCTATTTCTGCACTCTCAGTTCAATTCTATTGGTCCATGCTTCTATCTTTGTGTCAGTACCATGCTTTTTGACCACTGTGGCTTTATAATATGTCTAAAGTCAAGGAGTGTTAATCCTCCCCCTTTGTTCTTCTTTTTCAGGAAGCTTTTAGATATTTGGGATTTCTTTCCCTTCTAGATTAATTTGGTAATTAGCTTTTCCAAATCTTCTAAGTAGGTTGTTGGAATTTCTATTGGTACTGTGTTGAATCTGAGATCAATTTGGGGAGAACTGACTTCTTAACATATTTAGCCTTCCTGTCCATAAGCAGGAAATTTCTTTCCATTCATTTAGATCTCCTTTGATTTCTTTTAGCACTATTATGTAGTTTGCTATGTAGAAGTCCTTTATGTACCTAGTTAAGTTCATTCCTAAGTACTTGATTTTTTAGTTGCAATTTTGAATGGAATTTTTTTCCTTAACTGACTCATCTGTTAGGTCAATGCTTGTGTACAGAAACATTACTGAGTTTTGCACATTAATTTTATATCCTGCCACCTTGTTGAATTTATTTACTAGCTTAAGTAACTTTGCTGTAGATTTCTCAGGATCTTCCAAGTATAGTATCATATCATCTGCAAATAATGAAAGTTTTACTTTTTTCTTTCAATTTGGATGCATTTTATTTCTTTGTTCCACCTGATTGTTGTAGCTAGAACTTCTAGAACAATGTTGAATAATAGTGGTGACAGTAGGTATCCTTGTTTCATTGCTGATCTTAGGGGAGAGGCTTTCATTCTCTCTCCATTGCGTACAATGCTGGCTGTTGGTTTTTCATATACTCCCTTTATCATATTGAGGCAGTCATCTTTGATTCCTATCTTTTGGAATGTTTTTATCAGAAAAGGATATTGAATTTTGTTGAATGCTTTTTCAGCATCAATGAAAATTATCATGTGATTTTTCCCTTTCGATTTGTTAATGTGCTTTATTTCATTAATTAATTTTCTTGTGTTGACCCATCCTTGCATTCCTGGTATAAACCCCACCTGGTTGTGGTGCATAATTATTTTAATGTGCTGTTGGATTTGATTTGCTAATATTTTGTTGACAATTTTTCATCTATGTTCGTTAGGGAGATTGACCTGCAGTTTTGCTTTCTTATATCATTTTTACCTGGTTTTGGTATTAAAATGATATTAGCTTAATAAAATGAGTTAGGTAGAGTTCCTTTTTCCTCAGCTTTTTGGAAAAGTTTGAACAGGATTGGTGCTAGTTCTTTTTGGACTGTTTGATAAAATTCCTCTGTGAAGCCATCTGGTCCTGGGCTTTTCTTTGTAATAAGATTTTTGAGTCTCTCTCTACTTGTGATTGGTTTAAGATCTACTATTTCTTCCTGAGTTAGTGTAGCTTGTTTGTGTGTTTCCAGAAATTTGCCCATTTCATCTAAGTTGTCTAGTTTGTTGGCATATAATTGTTCATAGTATCCTCTTATGATTTCTTTTATTTCTTCAGGGTCTGTGGTAACATACCCCTTCTCATTTTTTATTTTGTTTATTTGTATCCTCTCTCTTTTTTTCTTTGCCAGTCTTGCTAGTGGCCCGTCAATTTTATTGATTTTCTCAAAGAATCAACTTTTGGTTTTATCAATTCTTTCTATTGGTCTTTTGTTCTCTAATTCATTTATCATGCTTTAATCCTTGCTATTTCTCTTTTTCTATTTGCTTTGGGGTTAGTTTGCTGTTCTTTCTCAAGTTCTTCCAGGTGCACTGTTAAGTCCTCGATTTTTGCTCTTTCTTGTTTTTTAATATAGGCATTTTAGGGCAATAAATTTCCCTCTCAGCACAGCCTTTGCCACATCCCATAAGATCTGATAAGTTATATTCTCATTTTCATTCATCTCCAGATAGCTACTGATTTCTTTAGAAATTTCTTCTTTGACCCACTGGTTGTTTAAGAGTGTGTTATTTAATCTCCATATATTTGTGAATGTTCTCACTCTTTGGTGGTTATTGAGATCCAGCTTCATCCCATTGTGATCAGAGAAAGTGCTTTGAATAATTTCATGCTACCATCTATTTTAACAATTGTTTCACACCAATGCAAGTGTTGGTGGTGGGCTGGCATATTGGAATCCTATATTATACCAAATTTTTTTGTGAACTCACAATTTCTCTAAAATGAAGAAAAAAGTAAAGATGTGATATTCAACTGGAAATAAAGTGATTATTACAGTCAACACAGTCATAGCTTAACCAATATTATAATTGTTATTCACTTTATGAGTTGTGTATTTTTGGTCTCAGATAATGAGCTAAATTAATTTGGAAGTAGTTACTTGATAAAGTTTCTTAGGCAGTAGATTTTCAAAGTAGAAATATAATAATCTTGGGGACTCATTTAAGTATTCTTGCTTGGAATGAAACATGCTGTCATTAACAAAGGGTTTTCTTTTTTTTTTTTTTTTTGCTTAGTATACTGTTAGAATTTGTATCCAAGCCTATTACCTCTTCTTTGTGTGAATGCCATAGAAGGGATGTTTTACGTGAAAGAAGTGGAAAAGGAGACAAATTAAGAAAATGAAATAAGAATTGTTAGCATCACAGAAAAACATAGGACAATGCCAAAAGTCTGACAGTTAAATTAGTACCATACTATATGGATATGATCAGGGATATGTAAACCATCATTTAAAAATAAATTTTCCCTCAATCAGAATTTGGAACAGTAATAATTTGGGAGAAGCTCCTTTGATGCTATTAGCATTATTTGAAACTAAAAAGCATGGATATCAGAAGGCAAGGGCCAAGTATAAACCAAAGAAAAAATGATAACCTGAAATTCAAATTGATTTTGTCCAACATGAGCCATCCAGTAAAGGGGGTACATTGTCCTGTGGATTCTGCATTGATATTTCTATTAAATAGATAACTTTACAAAGTGATTTTTATACCTTGCTGAGAGTAAATATTGAAATCTTAAAGCTAATGGTATAGAGTATATTGGTTAAGAGTACCAGCTCTAGAATTGGCAGGTTAGGATTCATTTTCCATCTTCTCCACTTACCAGTTGTGTGATCTTAAGTAAACTTGTACTCTCTCTAGGAATTTCTTTGCTCATCTATAAAATATGGATAATAGTAGTACATACTTCAAAAGGCTATAGGGAATATTAAATGAGTACTCTATGTATGACACAAAAATTAAACCAATAAATGTCCTTTATTTTTTATTCCATGATCAAAAAACTTTCAGATAAATTTTGGTTTCTCATAAATATAAATCTGTGTAAAATGAGACATATTGCTCACACTCCCAATCACTTTTGGCTAAGTTTGATGGTCATAATTCTTAATGCACATGCATGCATTACTGTTTTAGCTTATGCATCTTGGAGCAGTGATCTGCAGGAGACAGCTTATGCTAGTGCATGAAAGCCTGTTATGGGCATCATTTTTCAATGTATGACTTCTTATTGATAGCCTGAAATCAACCAAAGGAAAAAAGTCAGCAAGGAAAAATAATAAAGACACTTAGTAGCTGGTTATTTATTCTGTAAGAATTGGTCTGACCTCCTAGTAAATCCTTTTAATCTACAATAAGAATATACAATTTTAAATGGCATTTTATGAAGGAAAGGGAGAAAATATGAGATTATTATTCAAATGACTAAATATAGTAGTATTACTTTGAATGGATTTTGCCAGTTATGGTGTGTTTTGGTTTCCTTGGCTGCTCAAGGAAATACTGTGGAATGGGCTGGCTTAAAAAAGGAAATTTGTGGGCTTTTGAATTTGAGGGCAGAAAAAATTCAAATTAAGGTATGGTGGTTAGGTTCTGATGTCAATTTGGCCAAGGTGATTGGGCCCAGTTGTCTGGTCAGGCAAGCACTGACCTAATCATTGCTTCAAGGATATTACATGGCTGGTTGACAAATCAGAAGGCTGGTTTATTAAGTCATCAGTCAGTTGATTGCATCTGTGGCTGATTCTATCTATGGTTAACTGAGGATAGGCCACTTGCTAATGAGATAATCCAATCAGCACTTTTTCATCTGATTGGTGGAAGACTTTTAAGGGAGAAGAGAGAATTTTCACTGCTTCTTCAGCCTGAGTCTCTCCTGTAGAGTTCATTAAGAGCCTTTATCATAGTTGCTATTCTCACAGTCTGCCATATGGATTATGGATTCTTGTATTCCCATAGATGCATGAGACACTTTTATGAATCTTATATTTATAGATATCTCCTGTTGGTTCTGTTTCTCTAGAGAATACTGACTAATACAGTTTGTTGCCAGAGAAATGGGTGCTATGGTTTGCAAATACCAAACATTTTGAAATGGCTTATTAAATGGTTGAGGAGAAGATTTTGAAAGAAGTGTGAGAAATTTGTTAGAGAAGGCCTAGAATGATTTGAAGAGACTGTTGGTAGAAATATGAACACTAAAAGTGCTTCCAATGAGGCCTTAGACAGAAATGATGCATGTGTTATTGCAAATTGGAAGGAAAGTGATCTTTGTTTAAAAGTGGCAGAGATTTTGGCAGGAAGAGTTTCAGTGCCCCAGGCCATGGAGAGGGTGGTATACATAAACCAGGTATTGGGTGGAGCCTGGTGATTGCCCCATCATTCTGGAGAATGTGCCCTGGAAATGGCAGAGAACCTGGGTGCTGCCCTGATGCTTGGAGAGGGTTGAGCCAAAAGAAAAGTGGTCCCTTCAATGCACCCCAATGTTGCAACCCTAACCCTAGCATTTGGAGAGACAAAGGCCACTTCATAGACCCTTGGAAAGGGTGAAACTGCAACTTTCTAAAGCTATGAAGTTGAATGACTCTCAGACTTTGAAATCCAATGGGGTTTGCCCCACAGGGTTTCAGAACTGTTTGGTCTGGTGAACCCTTTTTACCTTTCAATTTCTTCCTATGGCAATGAAAGCTTGTATTCTATGACTGTCCCTCCTTTGTATATTAGCAGCATATAACTTGTTTTGAGTTTTACAGGTAAGAACCAGAGGATAATTTTGCCTTAGAACAGACATGCTTGTAACTGACTTTGATGAGATTTTGTACTGTTTTGACTTTGCATGACATTTATATTGTTACTGAAATGGTTTAAGGCTTTCGTGATAATGTGATGAAATGAATGTATTTTGTATTTGGGGAGAACAATGCATGGAATGTGCTTGTCTGAAATTGTTTTGTAACCCCAGAATAAAGCTTTGCTCTTCTTATCCTGATTCAATATTGTAGGGTGGGACCCTTTGATTAGATTGTTTCCATGAAGATATTCACCTAATTGTGGGTGTCACCTTTTGTTTAGATAGAAATGTGACTCCACCCCTTCAATGTGGGTCTTGATTAGTTTGCTGAAGTCTTTTAAAAAGGGAAACATTTTGGAAAAAGTGTCACAGCCAACATGAGACCCAGACGTTTGGAGATGCAGACAGAAAATACCACTGGGAAGCAGTTTGAAACTTGAAACCAAAGACCCTAGCAGATGCCAGCCATGTGCCTTCCAAGTTGACAGAGGTGTTCTGGACCCATTGACCTTACTTGAGTCAAGATGTCTTTCTCTGGATGCCTTAGCTTGGACATTTTTATGGCCTTAGAACTGTAGACTTGTAACTTAACAAATTATCTTTTTAAAAGCTCTTCTATTTCTGACATATTTCATTCCAACAGCATTTAACAAATTAATACACAAGATATCATCAAAGTGATGCATTCTTCCCAAAGACTGTGGCATGATGGGACTAGCTGCCAGTGTTCCTTGGCCCTTGGCTCCTCTTTCATATAGCAATAAAGATGGTGATCTCTCCTAGCTTCTCTTTCTCCTCCCAGTTCTAATGACATTCCTTTAAAAAAAGCAATGGAGATTTCTGAAGAAATAGTAGATGGCTTTCTTCAAGCTGAAAAGAAAATTTAATCCCAAATATTTCATGAAAAGGTCAGATGATATTTTGGCTTAGAATTTGAATTGAATGTTACAATTTATCATTTCACCTGACATGTGAATGTACAACCACCATTAGAAATGTTTTCCATGCCTTTAGGATTAACAGTTAATGTATGTGAGCATCGATGTCACACAGCTATTCATTAACTTATAAACAATTTGTGGGAAGGAAAAAGAGGTATTAAGTAATTTAACTCATGTGGAATAATTTCCCCTTGTAGAAGTGTGATGGGAAAGGTGGGCAAAATACAAGTTGGGCAAGAATGATGCTAACACAAAGACAGATATAACTAAACCAATGTTATTAAAGAAAAAATGCAATTAAGATTCTTTTAATTAGCCTGTCATTTTGTATTTATCATCATAATGTTTGTTTTAAAATGCTTTATTAAATTTGGCTTTATGACAAATGGTCTGCTGGCAAGGCATCCTGCTGTGCAGCATATGGTGTTACACCTAATGAATATTAATACTGTGAAGTATAAATGGTCTTCAGGGATGATGCTGATGGCTGGAAAACTCATGTGTATGGCATTATTATTCAGAAAGGCTAACTTACATGCTTCTCATCATTTTTTTTTTCTTTCATAGTGACCTACTCTTTTGCCTATGAAACCTCAAATGCACATTCAAAAGTTGAAATATTTGGTTTTGGTATTATTATACTGCCTGTCTTTCCAAGCAGCCTTGCTCTGCTATTTTTTCCCTCCAACTGACTTCTCATAAGGATTCTCATTTGCATGCTTTTTAACACAGGTGAGTCTGCTTTTCCAAGTAATCCACTTATAACTTTAACAAATGTTTTTTTCTCTTGCAGTGTTCACCATACTCTAATATTTCCAAACCAGGAATAGGTCAATTTTTTAACCAACAATGCATGCATATATCCTATTGATTGCAACAGCTTTCTCCTATACAACCACCAAATAGAATTTCCAAAATTTTTAACTGACTAGTTGAAATGTCAAAGTCAAGGAAATGGAAAAGAAGAAAGGGAACTATAAAAGGAATTTTATAGTAAGAGGTGTACTTTGTACTACACCATTATTTCAAACAGAGACTTGTGATTCAGACTATTTGTGTTATTATAAACCACAACCAACATAGAGCACAACAAAACAATTCCAAAAAATGTTAGTATAGATTTTCCTAACAATATACACAAAATATTAGATAAAAATTTGAAAAAAAATCAATTTTATCTCATTTTCTCTTTCAGGAATTTAGAGAGAAGATATGAAAAAATCAATCATGGGTGGGCCACAGTGGCCCAAAGTCAGAGTTCTTGCCTACCATACTGGAGACCCGGGTTCAATTCCCGGTGCCTGCCCATGCAAAAAATAAAAAATAAAAATCAATCATGAAACTGTATGGTAATATTTGGTTGATATTTCCACAAACATCAAAAAATTATAAGCTGAAAATATGATTGTGGATGGTCACTGTCAAGATAAATATGCTTATGTAATATTGCATTAAAAAGTGCTCTCTTATATATTGTATAAAGTGATTAGATGCAAATTTTCACCAACAAATCAGCTTAAGAGTAAGGGGTGAGGGTCTTGTTAAACAGCCTATAAGCATTTTGTAGATTTCTACTCTTATCCTCAAGACAATCATAAGCTTATTCTCATTCACTAAGATAAAAGTGAATTTATTTCAGATACATTAGAGGCAGGAACAATGGGGTGGATTGCAAAACTTGATTCATTTACTATTTATATAGCAATTTATATTCACTTATTTAATTATAATAATCATGTGAAGTAAATTTTTAAATGCCTCATTTTATAGAAAGGAGATAGACTTTTCCTTATTTTACCTTAGTTTTAAATTGGTTTATGAAATTTACTATAAACACAGGCCTTACAATGATTATTTTTTGCTTTATTTAAATATACTCATGGATGGGCTAACTAATATATTCATTTTTGTTGGTTCTAAGTGTATTATTCATTTTCTTGAATAAAAATATTTAAATAAAATATGGACAATATCATCGTTTATCCTGTATTCTGGTTTGCCTAGGTCCTAACCAGGTCCACTTCATTCATACCTCTAATTGGAGTCTGATCTCTTCTTCAGCTTCTTTAATATTTGCTGAATATTAAATATTATTCAGTTAACTCTTGAAAGTCAAAAGCTGCTGACTTTCAGAGCTTCAGAACTTTAACTCTGCCTCAGGTATCATACAGATACCCAATATTCCAGGAAACTACCGGGTTATGCACAAAGAACACAGCATCTCAGAACTTAAAAAAATAAGTTAAAACTCAAGAATAAGCATGATTGCTGTAAAAGCTTACAACATGGGAACCTTTACAATGAGCTCTATTTGAACATTCAGTACTCCTTAATCATTGATTGCCCAGTCTCTGCCCATTTTCTATCCTGACACCATATGCATACAAATTCAATTCTCAGCACTTGCTGAGAATTATATTAGTGAGACCAAATATTATTTGTTCATTTGTTTCTAGCTTATTTCACTCAACATAATGTCCTTAAGGTTCATTCTCCTAGTTGCATGTCAAATGATTTTAATCCTTCTGCAGCCACTCAATATTCTATTATATGTATATACCATGTTTCCACCTTCCATTCATCAGTCAATGCACCCTTAGGCCTCCATCCATTGCAAATTGTGAATAATGTCACCATAAACACCAGTGCATAAATGTCTATCATGTGCCTGCTTTCAGTTCTTACAAACCTTTGTTTAATAATGGGGTTGCAGGATCCTGCAGCAACCCTATCCTTAGCCTCCTGTGGAACCACCATACTGCCTTCTCAAGGGACAGCCCCATTTTACTTCCCACGAACAGTGAATAGCCATATCGCTCTCCTCACATCTTCTCCGACACTTGTAACCTTCTGTTTAATTTTTAAATAGTTTTATTTACACACTATATAATCCATCATATCATGTACAATCAATGGTTTCTAGTAGAATCACATAGTTATACATTCACCACCACAATATATGAGAATGTTTCCATTTCTTCTGCAAATAAAGAAGATAAAAGAAAATAAAAGAGAGAAACAACAGAAACAAGATCCCTATATCCCTCCCTTAAATCCCACTTCTACTGATATTTAGCTTTGATATATTGCTTTTGTTACAATTGCTGAAAGAACATTATAATGTTACTGTTAACTATAGACCCTAGTTTGTGTTAATTGTATTTTTTTTCCATATACCATCCCATTTCTAACACCTTGCAATGGTGACAATCAATTGTTCTTCCTCAAGTAAAAACTTTATTATATTTGTTCCTTCAATAATGTACATTTAATAATTTACAATTTCAATTTTTATCCCCTATCTTTCCTTCTGTGTTCTATCTGCCCCTAGCCTTCTTCTTTTAACCATACTCACATTCAGCTTTTAAAATTATGCTTATGATATTGTGCAATCATCACATAATATTGTACTGTCCATTTCTGGATCTTTACCATCAATCCTGTTGAATGTTCTAAACTCCTTCAGGATCAACTGCCCCAAATCTACCCTCTTTCTATCTGATCACTTGTGTTCTCAACTTAAACTCAGAGTTTGCTCATTATAGTCACTAGTCATTTCATATTAGTGAGACCACAGTATTTGCCCTTTTTTTTTTTTTCATGGGCAGCCACCGGAAATTGAACCCGGGACTCCAGCATGGCAGGTGAGAATTCTGCCACTGAGTCACCATTGCCCACCCAGTATTTGCTCTTTTTTTCTGCCTTATTTCACTCAACATAATGTCCTCAGGGTTCATCCAGGTTGTTACATGCTTCATGACTTTATTCCATCTTACAGTTGCAAAATAGTCCATCATATATACATATATATGTATATCATATATACATATATATACAGTTTGTTTATCCATTCCTCTGTTAATGGACATTTGGGCTTTTTCCATCTCTTGGCAATCATGAATAATGCTGCTGTGAACATTTGTGTATAAATGTCCATTCATGTCTTTGCTTTTAGTTCCTCTAAATACATACCTAGTAATGGAATTCCTGGATCATGTGGCAATTCTATAATTAGATTCCTGAGGAACCACCAAACTGCCTCCTAGAGCAGTTGCACCATTCTATATCCCAACAGTGAATGAGTGTATTTCTCCAAATCCTCCAGCATCTGTAGTTTTCTGTTTGTTTTTGTTTGTTTGTTTGTTTATATGTTTTATAATGGCCATTCTAATATGTGTGAGATGATATCTCATTATGGTTTTGGTTTGTATTTCCCTAGTCACTAGTGAAATTGAGCAACTTTTAATATATTTTTGAGCCACTTGTATTTTCTCTTTGGAAAATGGTCTGTCCATGTCTTTTGTCCATTTTTTAATTGGGTTGTCTTTTTGTTGTTGAGTTGTAGGATCTTGATATATTCTGGATATTTAATCCCTTTCTGATGGCTTCCAAACATTGTTTCCCATTGCATAGACTGCTTTTCTATTTTCCTGAAAAAGTCCTTTTATGTGGAATAGCATTCAGTTTTGAGGATATCCATTTATCTATTTCTTCCTTCATTGCTTGTGCTTTGGATGTAAAGTCTAGGAAACCACCTCCTTTCAAATAATCCTTAAGATATTTCTCTTCATTTTCTTCTAAGTGTTTTATGGTCTTAACTACACTGCTTAGGTCTTTGGTCCATTTCGAGTTCATTTTTTGTATAAGTTGTGAGATAGGGTCCTCTTTCATTCTTTTGGATATGGATATCCAGTTCTCCTAGCATGAGTTGTTGAAGAGACTGCTTTTTCCCAGTTGAATCAACTTGACTGTCTTATCAAATATCAATTGTCCATAGATGAGAGGGTTCACCTCTAAACACTCAACTTGATTCTACTGGTCAGTTTATCTGTTTTCATGCCAGTAGCATGCTATTTTGACCACTGTAGCTGTGTAATATGCTTTATATTCAAGTAACATGAGAATTCCTGCTTCATTTTTCTTTCTCAAGATGTTTTTAGCTATTCAGAGCCCCCTCTCCTTCCAAATAAATTTGATTATTGATGTTTCTATTTTCACAAAGTAAGTCGTTGGGAATTTAATTGGTATTGCATTGAATCTATACATCAATTTGAGCAGAATAGATATCGTAATTACATTTAATTTTTCAATCTGTGAACACTCTAGGTTCTTCCATTTATGTAGGTCTTCCATGATTTCTTCTAGCAATGTTTTGTAGTTTATTGTATATAGGTGTTTTATGTCTTTGGTTGAACTTATTCCTAAACACTTGGTACTTTTGGTTACTGCAATGGCTGAAACTGATATATACTCCAGAAAAGAAAGGTTCTTTTAATCCAATCTTGTGGAGGCAGACCTATTGTTGGGTGGGGCCTTTTCATTAGGTTGCTTCCATGGAAATGTGATTCTGTTTATTCATGATGGGTCTTAATTAGCTTACTGGAGTTTTTTAAAAGGGAAGCATTTTGAAGAAAGATCAGACACAGACATTTGGAGATTCAGAATGAAAATGCCAGAAGCTGAGACAGCCATTTTAAATCAGAAGCCAGGAGAGAAGGACAGCTGATCTTGTCATGTGTCATCCCCTCTGACAGAAGAACCTAAATGTCACCTGCATTTTCTCTCAGAAGGTATCCTCTTCTTGGTGCCTTAAATAAGAAATGCTCATGACCTTAGAATTTTAACTTATAACTTAATAAATCCCCTTTATAAAAGGCAACCCATTTCTGGCATATTGCATTCTGGCAGCTTTAACAAACTGAAACAGATTTTGGTGCCAGAATTGGGATGCTAAGATTTTCAAATACAAAAAATTCTGTAATAGTCTATAAATGGATAAGGGGATGGGTCTGGCAGAATTGTGAGATGCTTGATAGAAAAGGCCTGAATCATTTCAAACAGACTGTTGGTAGAAATGTGGACTCTAAAGATATATCCAATGAGGTATTAGACAACATGGTAAATGTGTAAATGCAAACTGTAAGAAAGGTGACCCTTGTTTTAAGGTGGTAGGAAATTTGGCAAAATTGAGTCCTGGTATTGTACAGAGGGCAGAATTTGAAAGTGAAGAGATTGGCTATCTAGCCAAGGAAATTTCCAAACTAAATGTGGAAAACAGCCTGGCTTCTCTTTAAAGCTTATAGTAAAATGTGAAAGGAAAGGAATAAGCTAAGAACTGATCTCCTACATACAAAGAAGCCATAAATTGATGGTCTGGAAAATTCTGAGCTTTTGGAAATTTAGATCTCAGAGAATAGCACCCCACATAAAGGTTTAAACAAACATGGAACCAATCAGCCACCTCAGCACAAGCCAGGACTGGAAATAGAGTTATCCAGAAAGGATTTGTTGAAAGTTCTATTGTCTGATGGTTGTGTCCAATACTTGCTGACTACCAAGCCAACAAATTCTTTTGTGAGACTTGGACTAAAAGAGACATTTAGTCTGGACTGCCAGTCTGGACTAAGAAGGACAGTTAAGGGAAAGATTGACAGAAAAATGACTTCAAAAGTAGAACTATGGAAGTTAAGGTCTGGAGCCAGACAATCGAAGACTAAGACAGTGATTCCACCCATGCATGTGGAGAGGGTGAGTATACCTCAGAGGCAGAGTGTGGATGGAAAAGTGTTGTTACCTCAGGCTTAAGAAAGGGCAGAGTATATTCCCTGGGGATTGGGCATAGCCTGTCCGTCACTCCACTGTTCTGAATGGATTGATCTTGTGCTCTAGATGTGGCAGTGAGTTGGGTGACACCCAGATCTTGAGGAGGGTGGGGTCAAGAACATGATTGTCTCCCTAATATTCCCCAATGTTGCAACCTCATCCCAGTATTTGGAGAATAGTTTCTGGGTAAGCACTTGGAAAGGGTGGGACTGATGCACTCTCAAGCCTTGAGAAAAAAAATCACTATATAAATTACTCTGAGACTTTGACATCTAATGTAGTATGCCCTGCAGGTTTTTGGAATTGTTTGGATCTAGTGACCCCTGTTTTCCTTCCTATTTCTTCTTATACAATGAAATGCTTATCATATGTTTATTTCCTCCTGTGTATCTTGGCAGCAGATAACTTGTTATGTTTCATAGGTCCAAAACCAGAGAAGAATTTTGCCTTAAAACAAACCACACCTGTAGCTATTGATGAAAGTCTGTACTGTTTTTGGCTTTGTATTGTATTGTTACTGAAATGATTTAAAGCTTTTATGATATTGTGATGGAATAAATGTATTTTGCATTTGGAAAGAACACGTTTTTAGGAGTTCAGATGGTGGAATGTGCTGGTTTGAGACTATTATGTACCATTAGAAGAAAAGCCATGTTCTTCTAATCCAATCATTTTGTGGCAGACCTACTGTTGGATGGGACCTTTTGATTGGGTTGTCTCCATGGAGATGTGATGCACCTACTTGTAAGTGAAAATGTTTCCATCTTAAAGATTCTTTCCATGGAGCTGTGACCCCACCTATTCAAGGTGAGTCTTAATCAGCTTACAGGAGTCCTTTAAAAGGGAAACATTTTGGAGAAAGATCAGACACAGACATTTGGAAATGCAGAAGGAAAATTCCACAGGAGATGCCAGAAGCTGAGAGAGCCATTTGAAACCAAAAGCTGAGACAGCACCAGTTTCCATGTGACTTCCCATGTGACAAAGGAAACTGATTTCAGCAGCCTTTCCTCCAAAAAGGTATCCTCTTCTTGGTGTCTTAATTTGGACATTTTCACAGCCTTAGAATTGTAACTTGTACTATAATAAAGTCCCTGTATAAAAGCCAATTCATTCTGGTATATTGAATTCTAGCAACGTTAACAAACCGAAACAGTTTCTATTGTATATGGAATATTTTTTTGATTTCCTAAGCAGATTGCTCATTACTAGTATATAGAAACACTACTGATTTTTTGCATGTTGATATTATATCTTGCCAATTTGCTGTACTCATTTATTTGCTCTAGTAGCTTTACTGTGGATTTTTCCGGATTGTTTACATATATGATCCTGTCATCTGCAAACACTGCAAGTTTTATTTCTTCCTTTCTGATCCGGATATCTTTTATTTTTTTCTTGCCTAATTACTCTAGCTAGAACTTCCAGCACAATATTAAATAACAATGGTGACAGTGGGTATCCATGTCTTGTTCCTGATCTTAGATGAAAAATTTTCAGTCTCTTTTATTTATTGATGTGGCATATTACATTAATTGATATTCTTGTGTTGACCTAGCCTTGCAAACCTGGATTAAAACACACTTGGTAATGGTGTATAATTATTTTAATGTGCTGCTGGATATGATTTGTAAGCATTTTGTTGGGGAATTTTACAACTATATTCATTAAATAGATTGATCTGAAATTTTCTTTTTTGTGATATCTATAGGGTAATGGTGGTTTCATAGAATGAGTTAGATAGCAGCTTTCCCTCTTTTTGAATTTTTTTGAAGAATTTGAACAGGATTGGTATTAATTCTTTCCAGAATGCTTGGTAGAATTCACATGGGAAGCCATCTGGTCCTGGAATTTTCTTTTTGGGGAGTTTTATAATGACTGATTCAATCTTTTAACTTGTGTTTGGTTTGTTGAGGTCTATTTCTTCTTGAGTCAATGTTGGTTGCTCATGCTTTCCTAAGAGTTGCCTGTTTTGTATGTGTTGCCTCATCTGTTAGCATGTACTTGTTCATATTATCCTCTCATTATCTTCTTTAATTCTTCAGAGTCAATGGTTGTCTCTTTTCCCATTTCTGATCTTATTTACTTGCATCCTCCCTCTCTTTTTTCTTTATCAATCTAGATATGTCCATTGATTTTTTTTACTTTATCAAAGCATCTATTTCTCATTTAATTGATTCTCTCTGATGTTTTTATGTTCTCAAGGTCATTTATTTCTGCTCTAGTCTTTGTTAATTCTTTCCTTATGTTTTCTTTTGTTTGTCCAGATGATAGAAGTGTTTTGGGCAATATATTTTCCTCTCAGTACCATTTTTGCTGCATCCCATAAGTTTTGATATGTTACATTCTCATTTTCATTTGCCTTGAGATATTTTCCTTCACCCATTGTTTAAGAGTGTGTTGCTTAGCCTCCACATATGTGTGAATTTTCAGCATTCCATCTGTTATTGATTTCCAACTTTATTCCATTATTATGTGAGAAAGTGCTTTGGATAATTTTGATTTTTTTCAATTTATTGAGAATTGACCTTGACAAAACATGTGATCTGTCTTGGAGAATGATCTATGAGCTTTTGAGAAAAAATGTGTATCCTACTGTTGTGAGATACAATGTTCTGTAAATGTCTAAGTCTAGTTCATTTATCATATTGGTCAATATCTCTGTTTTCTTTTGATCCTCTGTCTAGATTTCTATCCATTGATGAGAGTGTATTGAAGTCTCCAACTATTATTTTAGAGGTGTCTACTTCTCCCTTCATTGTTGTGTGTGTTTGCCTCATGTATTTTGGGGTACCATAGCTTGGTGCAGAGATATTTATGTTTGTTATGTTTTCTTGATGGATTGATCTTTTTACTAATACATAGAGTCCTTCTTTGTCTCTTTTAATTGTTTTATGCTTGAACTCCAATGTGCCTGATATTAGTATTGCAACCCCTACTCTTTTCTGGTTATTGTTTGCATGAAATATCTTTTGCTTACCTTTGCTTTCAGCCTTAATTTGTACTTGCACCTTAAGTGAGTCTTTTAGGCCGCATATAGATAGATTCCCCCCTCCCTTCCTTTTCTTTATCCATTCTGTCAATCTTTTGTCTAGTGCATTTAATCCGTTAACATTTAATGTTATTACTAAAAGGCAGTACTCTCTTCAGCCATTTTTTTCTTTTAGATTTTAACTATCATATCTGTTTTTCCTCTCTTTTTACACTGTTAGTTACCCTAATGCTAACCTTCATTTCTACACTCTTCGCCAAACCTCTCTCTCTCCTGTCTTTTCCTGTCTCTTTGTAGTGCTCCTTTTAATATTTCTTGTAATGCAGGTCTCTTGTTCACTAATTCTGTCAGCATCTTTGTGTCTGTTTCATTTATGAAGGACAGTTTTGCTGGATACAGAATTATTGCTTGGCAGTTTTTATTTTTCAGCATTGTAAATTTATCATTCCACTGCCTTCTTGTCTCCATAATTTGCCCTAGGCAATCTGCCTCCTTTGCATGTGATAGATCACTTTTCTCTTGCTGCTCTCAGAATTCTCTCTTTGTCTTTGACATTTGACAATTTGTTTAGTAAGTGTCTTGGCATACACCTATTTTGATCTATTCTGTTCAGGGTACACTGCACTTCACAGACCTATAATTTTATATCTTTCATAAGAGTTGGGGAATTTTCAGTGATTATTTCCTCCATTTTTCTTCCTGCCCCTTTTCCCTTCTCTTTTCCTTCTGAGATACTGTAAAATGTATATTCATGTGCCTCCATATTGACATTGAGTTCCCTGTGACCCTGCTAAATTTTTCCATTCTTTTCCCTGTCTGTTCTTGTGTGTAGGATTTCAGATGTCCTGTCTTCTAGTTCACTGATCCTTTCTTCTGCCTCTTCAAATCTGCTGTTGTATGTTCCCATTGTGTTTTTCATCTCTTCTGTTGTGCATTTCGTTCCCATGATTTCTGCCATTTGTTTTTTCAAGTTTCTCTGTTTAGACACCCTGCATCTTCTTTATATTATTCATCTCTTTTTCCACATTTTCCTTTGACTGGTTAATTTGATTTAGAAGATTTGTTTGGACATCTTTAATTATTTGTTTCAACTCTTATATCTCAGTTTAGGTCTTAACTTGTTCCTTTGGCTGGGCCATATCTTCATGCTTCCTGATATGAGTCATGATTATTTGCTGGTGTTATAGGCACTTGATTTTCTTGCTTACTTTATACTGGAGGTCTTTTTCTTCTTTTGCCTAGAGTTTTCTTGTTGGTTAGCTTTGTTGTCTATATTTTTGTCTTTCTTATTGGCTAGTCATCAAATTGGCTGAATCCTCCAGTTTCTCCCAAAACTGGGCACCCACAGAGGCCTGCCTCAGGATTGAGGCATAGGCACTGGGCATCTCAGCATGTTCTTTGTGTATGGGTGCTGGCTCACAGTTCTTCTCTGTTTTTCACCAACCAACAGGACCTGGATTTGTTTTGGGGCATTGCTTTAACATTTGGTTTGTCCATATTTCTCAGCCAAAATATGAGTGGGTTCCTATGCAGGGTGTCTAGAGCAGCTCCAGTGGTTCTGAAATAGTGTGTGGAGAATCTATGAAGAGTTCGTCAATTCCCCTGCACTTTCCAGTCTGCCAAGCAGATGACACTGTTCTGTAACTTAATCATCCTCAGAAACAGTTTGCCTTGGAGTCCAAGCTGCCTCTGGACAGGTGGGGCTGAAACTGTGAGATTCCTTTGCCCTCCCTTTGCTTGTCCAAATCTGGCTCAATGTGGGACTGTGTCCTCCACTTTATTTGTTGCAGAGGGCTCCCCCAACTGTCTGTTTTAATCCATCCCCCAGGCAAAGACCAGGCCACCTGCAGATGTTTCCCTCAGGGGTAGGGTAAGTGTTTTCTGATCCAGGTCTGGAAATACAATCACTGTCAACATTTTCTCATGCTCTATCCCTCACTCATCTGTGCCTTGTAATGTCCTCCCCTGGGTCTTCAAATGGTGGAAATCTTTCTCATTCCTATGGGAGAATTTATTTTCTGTATCCTTAGTAAGAGGATCCTGCCTGCTGTTTCTGTGCCCTTCCCACACTTTGTGAGGCTGAGAGTGGCAGAGTGGAGGAAGATCAGCCAGTTGGATCAGAAGTTTCCTACCTGCTATTATCTCTTTCATCAATTCAGCTTTTGTAGGGTCCTTTTCAAGTCTGTATGTTCCTCCAGAATTTTGAACTATTCAGAATTATCCCTTTCTTTTGTTAATCTCTGGGGAGAGGTTTTCATTAGCTGTTTATGTCATCATGTGATAATGTACCTGAAAAGTAGCTTTTGATGTTTTGGTTTGTGTTTGGTTTTCAACAGTTTTATGATAACGTTTCTTTGAGTGGTAATCTTTCGATTTATCCCATTCAAATTCTCGTCTCATTTTTTTTATCAGTTTATATATTTCTCAATCAGGTGTTCTCAAAATGTTGCTTTGTCTCCATTTTCTTTCTTATCTTGTTCTTCTTCTAGGAAGCTGACATATTCACCATATCCCCACACATCTCCTACAATCTTCCCTCTATTTTTTGTCCTTTCTCTTGGTGCTAATTTGAATGTTTTGTAAAGAACTGTATTTTGGCTCCAAATCTCCTGATTTACTGTGACTGTCCTACAATTTTACTTTTAGAGTTACTATTTGACTCCTTGTCATGGACTCAACATCTCTGATAAAATTCTCTATTTTCCATATTTTCCTGAATGTAATGATTACAGTTATTTTGATGTCTTTGTTTCATGTTTCAAAATCATAATTTTGGGCTCTCTTTCTTCTGTTGTCTCTCTTGTCTTCCAGTTAGTTGAACCTATTTTTTAGTATGCTTGCCATTATTTTATTTATTTATTTATTTATTTATTTATTTAATTTATTGCATGGTCAGGCACCGGAAATCGAATCTGCGTCTCTGGCATGGCGGGCAAGAAGTCTGCCATTGAGCCACCATCAGATCACCCCATTATTTTTTAATTAGGTAAAAAATTGTAGAGGTCCATATGATGTATATATCTTTTTTTTTCAAATTAAAGAATGTGAAGTCTTTTTTTTTTTTTTCTCCTTAATATTCAGTGCTGTAGATCACATAGTACTGTTGATCCTTTCAAGGATTGGTTTTCTGCCCTGGTATGTTTCACTTTTGTTTTTACTTCTAAAATATGGCTTTCTGATTTCTGACTGAATGTCTAGAGCTTTTAATCAAGGCATTATTCTATCATGGTTGCCCTTGAATATCAACATCTGGTCTTCTCTGCACCACGCAACTCCATCAATCTCTGCTTTCTTCTTTAATCTTCTAACTACTATCTCTAACCAAATTTCTCATAGTCACATCCTGCACATACATGGCAGATTTGCCAGCTAATGGGTGATAATATTTGTACATTTTAATGTTCATTCCAGCAGGTCTCCTATTGATGTTCACTTCAACAGGGAACTGTTGCTTGTGGCTCTGCTTGTACTTATCTTCTCCACTCAATTCCCAGACAGAAATTGCTTTCAAGGAATACACCATGATCAGTGTGAAAAAGCTCACTTCCAGAACATTCTGATTTTTCAGAATCATAGCACTGCAAATCCTTCCTGCACCGATTGTTCCCCAATGCCATCAAACAGTGTGTGTTTATGTGTATGTGTAGTTTAGCTTTTATAATACTTGGCTAGATCACTTCAATATTTTCCAGAATCAGAAATCCTGATTTTCATCATATTGTGTTATGATTAAAAAAGGAAAACTTTTTTTTTGCATTTTCTACATTGTTCAAAATAAGAAACAGCTCATTATCTATCACCCGTGTGTAAATCTGTTGATGCCACATTTGTATAAATAACAAAATCAAATAATGTTTCTTCCTTTTAGAAACAACTATTCTAACTTATCTTTAGTAACAGGACTGCTAGAAAATAATGGTATATTACTGCTTACATCATAAATAATAGTATTCCCTTTTCTACTTTTTCATTTATTTCATAATATTACTTTATGTTTAAGAGTAGCAAGTACAAATAATTTCTAATAAGTAACTGCATTTTAATTGGGAAATTATATTTTGAAAATCTCTGCACAAGATTATCCTTAATTTTGTATATTATATTATATATAATACTATATGTTATATACTATATACTTTATAATATTACATGTTATATAGCACTATATATTTTATATATATATACTAGATGGTTATAACTATATACAGTAATTAACTGGTAAAATTGGAAGTGTTAAAAATGACAGTAGATTAAGGTAGTTGAGAATTCTTGGCTTTTATAATAATAAAACCAGGAGACTTTTCATGTTTTAGACTTCTTGCATTTCCTAATAAATTGAAATAAAAATTGAAAGAATCCAAGGATAATGAAAACATATAGAAGATTGCATCCACGATATAAAACACCAATGCTTTTGTTTATGCAACTGCTAGAATAGAACATGGTGGGGTTAAAAGAATCAATTCCAAATAAGTTAAACTGGTCTATGCTCTGGGCAAAATCAAAAAAAAGTGTTTTCACATTGATATTTCCACCTGAAAGGGAAAATTAATAACACAAGAAACGTATATCCAAATATGCTCTCAAAGATCTATATCTTGCTCTCTGAGAGTATTTCCTGTTTATAAAAGTTTCAATTTCTTAATAAATTTTCAAATATAAATAACATGATGTGACAGCAGTTTTGGCTTGTTTTCTTTTGTTTTGCTTTTCAAATGAGTTAATTATAAACAGTAATGTTTGACAAAAACATCTCTCAGAACACTTTTG
>PVIY010021329.1:0-42598 GCA_004026745.1 Myrmecophaga tridactyla
TTTCTTTAACAACAACATGGTTATTGTTATTCTGAGAATTCACGAATAGGAAGTCTTTACAGAGGATGCATATTTCTTCAACAATACAGTTATTGTTTTTTTAAGAATTCATGAACAGGAAGCATTAACAGAATATGTTTATGAACCAAAGGTATATGTGATTTTTATCGTCAGAGAGGTCTAATCTAGTTAGAAATACACAAGACAAGTACATGTGATAAACCAGCTCTGTTAACAGGCATGAATTACGTGATAGGAAGTGTGCACATTTTAAACGTTCACACAGGGAGATTAAGGAGGATTGCAGGAATGCTGGAAGCATTCAGGTAGATACAGAACTTAAATTGGGCATCTCAGAGTTCTGCAGGCCAGAAGTCTGAAGTCAGATGTAGGCAGGGCCCTGTTCCCTCTGAAGTCTGTTCTTCTGGGGGTCCCACTATTCTTTGGTGAGTGGCTGCAGAGCTCCATCCTCCATCTTAACATCTTCTCTCCTTTCTCCACACATGGTTTTCTCCTCTCTGGTGTTCAAATTCCTGCCTCTTATAAAATGTTGGTAATACTGGGTTGGGGCGCACCAGAATTGTTTGGCCCCATTTTAATTTAATTAATTCCATCTGAAATGATCCCATCTCCAAATAAGGTCACATTCTCAGATACTAGGGGTTAGGGCTTCAACATCTATTTTGGGGGAACACAATGCAACCCACAACAGATAGCATCCCGCTTAATTCCGCCTCTTGCTCCCTCATACTGTTCCTTTCCACTCAGCATACAAACAGGGACAAGCAATGCCAAAAACTTTCATTTCATAAATAAGAGAGATACAGGAAAAAAGTAGATAAATCATAAGAATGATCAGAGTGAGAGCCCCTGCATAATCTAGATCAACAGAATGCTACCAGCACCTAGAATTCCCCATTGACCCCAACCAGGCATTTCTTCCCCAGAGGTAACCACTATCCTGCCCTCTAACATTAGAGATCAGTTTTTCATCTTAAATCCTCTAAGTTAAATTATTCAGCATGTCCTCTATTGTGTCTGACTTCTTGGCCCATAATGTTTGGGAATTATATCCATGTAGTGTTTCACAGTCATTCTTACTACTGTAATATACCATCATAGAAATAAAAAACAAATTTTCTGTTCTACAGTTGATACTCAATTTGTTTCCAGTGTGGGCCCATTATTCAATAGTGCTACCATAATCGTTCTTAGAGGAGCTGATATACATGTTCAAGGATATATCTGAGAGTGGAATTTGTGTCGCATAGTGTGCATATATACAGGATTAGGAGATAGTGTCAAATAATTTCCCAAAGTAATGTGATGCTTTTACTTTCCCATACCATCTTTAATACTTGTTATTCGGTTTTGTTATTGTTGGTTTGTTTGAGGTTAGCCTGGCACTATGGCTTCACTTTGCATTTCCCTGATGACTAATGAGATTGAGCACCTTTTCATCTGTTTAGCAGGCATTTAGTTGTGAAGTACCTGTTCAAGTGGTTTGTACTTGTTTCTGTTGGACCTTCTGTCTCTTTTATGTATTTGTATACATCTTTTTTATATGCATTTGTTGTGAATATCATCTACACTGTGAATTGCCTTTTAACTGTTTAAATAGTGTTTTAATAGAAGTGAGTGATTTTAATGCTTTTAGTGCTTTTTAATCTTCATGGAGTTTTTATTTTATTTTATTGGAGTTTTTACTTAATTTTAATAGAGTTCAATCATCATAATTTTCTTCATGATTAGTACCTTGTATTCTATTTAAGACATTTTTACCCATTGCAAAGTCTAGAAGATACTTTCTTTTCTTCTATAAGTTGTTTTAAGTTACTTCTTACTATCCCTCTAGATTCAATTCCCTTCACAATAAACTTCATGAAATAGTTGTCTACATTCACTGTCTCCTTTTCTTCAAACCAGAAGTAGCCTTATTTCTGACCCCATTCCCAGCCAACTGAATATTTCCCCAGTTGTTCAATGGGAATCTTTCCATGCTTACTTAATTCAGTTGGCTGTAGCATTTGACATTATTGACTAAGCCCTCTTTTAAAAACACCCTCTTTCTTAAAGATCTCAGGATTCCACCTTATCCATATTCTATATCTACCTCTCATGTCATTCCTTTTCAATTTTCATGGATCCTTATCCTGCATTTGTTTTAAACACATACCTACAACATGCAAAAGACACAAGTTGAGACTCTTCTGTGTATTGGACACCTGTTAAATGTTGGATATAAAGGGATCAAAAACACATGGTCCTTGATGTCTGGTGGTGACCATGAGCATAAATCAAATGGTCACCCTAATTAATATATAATTACAAACTGGGATTAATGCTCTGAAGGAAATGAAGGTCTGTAACAGAGATCAAATTATGTCTCACTGACTTTTCACAAATAAAGTTTTATTGGAACACAGCTGTGTCCATATATATATATATATACACACACACACACACACATTGTCTAAGGTTGTTTTCACACTAGAATGACAGAGTTGAGTAGTTGTGACAGAAACCATATGGCCCTTGATGCTTAAAATATTTATAATTTGACCCATTATGAAAAAAAAAATCCCACTTACCAGCGTTTGGTCTAAAACAAAGGAACATGACCCAGACTGGAGAGTGAGGTAGTCAGGAAAGACCTCCTTCCCTATTACAGGGGCTCTCAGGTCTTAGGAATGAATAGGTATTTTCCAAACAAGGAGAAGGCAAAGTTCTAAAGAGAGAAGTAGCACATGTATAGGTCCTGTAGGAGAAGAAGCATGATGCATTCCAAGGAAATGAGACAAAAATGAGGCTGGAGAGATGACGAGGGACAGATCATGGAGCATCTTGTAATTCATAGTAAAAATGCTGCGATTTCTTTTAATGCAACACCATTGAATGATTTTTAAGCAGGGCACACTGGGAGGAAAGATGCGAGATCAGATTTGCATTTTATCAAAATGACTCTGGTAATAGAATGGAAGCTAGATTGGAAGGGGGCCAGAGTGCATGAGAGAAAACTATTCAACAGGCCAGGCCCAAAAGGATGTTATCTTACAGTAAGGTATGACAGTAGAAACAAATATGTATAGATTCGAGAAATATTTAAGGAGAGAAAGGGAGATAGATGATGAATCTTTCTTTTTTTTTTTTGAGATGATGACTCTTCATTTCTCTTTGTAAAAACTAACGAGTAATGGCATTATTCACTGAAATAAGGAATTCTAGAAGAGGATGGAGGGGGTCAGGGCAGTAATATGCTGGAGTCTCAATCATGTTAAGTTTAAGTCCGTGGACACATTCGAGTAAAGATGTTTTATCACTTATAACCCTTTTAATCATAAGTGTCAGAAAATTTAACTCAACCTATATAAAACAGAAAAGAAGATTAATGGCTCACAATGCTGAAAAGTTCATGAGTGGTTCAAATGTGACTTGATCTAGGAGTTAATGGGATTTGTCAGCACTGTTTCTTTCTCTCAGCCTGGCTTTGTCACCAAAAAGTTAGGATTTAAGGGATGATTATGATTATTGAATCATTATATAGATATTCCTTTTTACTTTCTGGCATATTTGACAAAAGGAAATACTTGAAATCTTTGTGCTGTAATCCAACTGCCTTGATCTCTGATAATGATTGTACACCCTTTATCTCTGCCCTTGTGATTCTATAAACCTCATGACTAACATTCACTTGTACCCATTTATCCAGTTTTTCAACTCTAGAGACTTGTGATCACTTGACAGCCCAGAATTAACCCATCTAAAATCCAAAGTTATCTTGGTAACTGAAACTGGATCTAACCAAAATGGGCCCATGTGACATGCAGAGTAGCTTAGACTTTAACCTATCAGTGACCTATAACTCATTATAACACTAAATCATATTAAGGCCGCCATTTTCTTATGTTCATTCTATGACTAAGCATGTTCTCAATCTGCACATGCTCAATAATTAGATCACCTCTAATTACATCATCTAGAACCATTGTTCCCATTATCCTAAAACATGGCCATCTTTTTTTAAAAAAAAAAATATTTATTTTTTACATGGGCAGGCACCAGGAATCAAACCTGGGTCTCCAGGATGGCAGGCAAGGAATCTGCCTGCTGAGCCACCACAGTCCCCCCTAAAACCTGCCCGTCTTTTGACACTATAAAACTATCAGAATCACTGTAGCTCTGGGAGGCAGATTTTGGGGCCAATAGGCCATCTCATCTCCTGCTTCATGCCTAGCAATAAGCATCTTCTCTTGGAAACCCTGGTGTCTTAAGAATTGGTCATTGAGCGTATCAGGCAAAAATTGACGATCTTTGTCCAGTAACAACTTCTTTGGTGTTGGTTTTATTCTCAGGTTGTTCAGAATAGCTGCCCACATACAACCCCTAAGCTAACGTCCTCCAGATTCAATTCCAGTAGGAGAGATTTTATCCCTCAATAATTCCAACATAAGTCCTGTTTTTGACTGCTAATAGCCTATTCTAAGCCACACACCCACCAGTGTATCAGTCACTAAAGCCAGAGGAAGAGATTAAGTCAAGTAGGCCCATACCTGGAGCAGGTTCAGCCCCAACCACTTGTAATAAAGGTTAGACAGAGACACAAACCATGAATGGAAAATAGGATAGCAAAAACAGAATATTTTCAATATAAGATACAAATAGAGGATAAACTCTTCTTCTGTCCCTCTGTATGCTTTCTAAGAACATTTCATCTATACCTCTTTTCAGCTTCTACCTATATAATAATCTGTTGGTGAATACCTGTGTGTAACAAATTACTTTCCTGGACTTCAAACCCTTTAACTACTTACTTGACAAGTCCATCTACATATCCTACACACTTACTTTAGTGAGAAAACCCAATCCATTATCTACCTGCCAGATCAATCACTCTTTCTGTACATTCTATTTTATCCAAATAAGAATACAAAAAGAGCCATTTTACCCTCCTTCCTGAATCTTAACCAGCCATGTAATCAGACACTAAGTGTTATGACAAGTATAGGTCTATCTCACACATACAGGCATGTGCTTTCCTTCTGTATAAAATTCTTATATATCTCATAATCTCCAGAATAAAATTCTAACAGCCTAGAAAAATATTGAAAATACCTCTAGAGCATCATCTCTGTACTCTTCTCTGCAGACATCTTATGGACAAACATCTTTCACTCCTCTGTCCTTTAGTCCATAGTTTTCCCTCTTCCTAAACTGCCCCTTCTGCTTTCCTTCTTCTTTATGGAGTCAACTCCTATTGATCATTCCAGAATAAGCTTAGGTATCACTTCCCTTAGGAAGCCTAACCACACTCCTCATTGTGAATTCAATGTTCTCCTAACACCTGTGCCCAACCACATTTCAAAACCCATCACACTGCCGTCTGTCCCTTTATCCTTCTGTCTCTTGGTCTGAGTTCCCTGAAGGCAAGAAATGGGACTTTTATCACCATGACCTAGCTCAGTGATGGCACATAATAAACACTAAATAACCACTTGTAGAAGAAATTCTGAAATCAATTGGGAAAGAAGTTAAACTTTGTAACGAGATTTGCTTGACAGAAATAGAAAATTCAACAAGGAAACTATAAGGCAGAGATAGGGTAAGTTAAGAGACACTAGCAGCTCATTAACATTTTTTTAAAAGCCTTCCTGACCCTCTTGCTCCTTTTCTAGCAGATGCTGTCCATTCCCAGAGAGGCAGCTGTTTAATAAAGTATTTCAACCATAAAATGCTTTCAGGGAGGGCAACTTTATGGTAAGGACAGTGTCTGCTCTAGGTTTTATAAGATGCGTCGTTTATGGCCTGCACCCTAAAAGCACCCATTATTTAGTAATTAGTGATCATAATCTACAGGCAGGTACACAATAGTAAAGCTTATGATAAGCATGTTCTGCACAAAACTTACTGTTGCTGAGTAATATAAGAGTAGGATAACAAAAACCAGAGTTTTAAACAGTCTCCTGGTTTGGGAAAATTTCGTTGGAGGTTGTCCACAATTTCTTTCTACTCTCAGAAGTTCTAGAAACTGATTTCTTACCATAACAAACATTCCTTTCGTTTTAGTATTCTATTTCTTTGTATTTCTCTTCTATAATACAATTCTTTAGGATATTTTTATTTGAAGTAATTTATTTTGAATATATGTTTTCCTTGCTTAAATAAAGGTATGTTTACTGGATAGACTACAAACTGGCAAAGCAGGCTTGAATGTGACAACTCCTAGTATTTCTAATATTTCCTGAGATCTTCTAACATTCAAAGCATTGTTCCACATCCTGAGAGAGCAGCTAATTTCATGGCAGACAAGGTTCCTGTGTCCATAGGGCTTATACTCAAAATTGTATTAGTTTTGCTTCCCAGTGCCTGCCCATGTGAAAAAAAAAATTGTATTAGTTTTCTGAGTAAATTGAGTTTTAGTATTCTGTATCTCAGGAATATTCCCCTCAAATCTCACCAGAATTGATTAAAAATACAATTTAAGTTTTAAGTACATATTAATGATCAAAAAGAAACATTCAGGAAATTTTAGAAGTATTTTGTTCAAAAATCTCTATAATAAAGAGTAGAAATCTATTAACTTTATTTGGAGAGGGAGAAGTCATCCTTTAAAAATACTCTGGGGATGAATAAGATTTAATCAAATAACCTTTTCAATCTTGACAACTTCTATTCCAAGAAAAGGTGCTCCAAGACATTTTCTCTTAGTTCTATCTCTTTAACAGAACCGTGAAATATCTGTCACATATAATTACACTGACATTTTCTTCTCCTTAGATGGTTACTTAAACTGACCAAAAGAACCTTAAAAGAATTTAAACTTGAAAACAAGTTTGATATCTGTGCTGGTTTGAAAGGATGTATGTCTCCTAGGAAAGCCATGTCTTAATCAAAATCCCATTTTGTAAAGGCAGAATAATCCCTATTCAATACTATATGTTTGAAACTGTAATCAGATCATCTCCCTGGAGATGTGATTTAATCACGAGTAGTAGTTAAACTGGATTAGCTGGAGGCGTGTCTCCACTCATTTGGGTGGGCCTTGATTAGTTTCTGGAGTCCTACAAAAGAGGAAACATTTTGGAGAAAGAAGGAGATTCAGAGAGAGAGCAGAGCAGAATGACACAGCCACCAGAAGCATAGTCCACGAGCCAGCGACCTTTGGAGATGAAGAAGGAAAATGCTTCCCAGGGAGCTTCATGAAACGGGAAGCCAGGAAAAGAAGCTAGCAGATGATGCCGTGTTCACTATGTGCCCTTCCAGATGAGAGAGAACCTCTGTGTTCACCATGTGCCCTTCCACTTGAGAGAGAAACCCTGAACTTCACTGGCCTTCCTGAACCAAGGTATCTTTCCCTGGATGCCTTTGATTAGAAATTTCTATAGACTTGTTGTAATTGGGACATTTTCTTGGCCTTACAACTGTAAACTAGCAACTTATTAAAATCCCTTTTTTTAAAAGCCATTCTGTTTCTGGTATATTGCAGTCCGGCAGCTAGCAAACTAGAACAATATCCTAATGGAAACAAAACAATACTGTAATTTCTTTTTTCCTTGTTTTTCCACTGTTCCACCTCTTTTTCCTGAGGAAGTTATTAGATTAAAATTTATATACTATCAGGCAGGCCACGGTGGCTCAGCAGGCAAGAATGCTCGCCTGCCATGCCAGAGGACCCGGGTTCATTTTCCGGAGCCTGCCCATGTGAAAAAAAAAAAAAAATTATATACTATCAACTGTTCTCATTTAAATAGATGCTGCATTTCAATTATACATCATAACTTTGCAGAAGCAGCTCAAAAACCTACTTAAAATTTATAGGAATTAATGTTCTATAAGGTATTAGGCTGTGAAAATGGCACACCAACACAATTTTGAAAGCAGGGGCTTTGTTATTGTTGTTTTTTAAAGTCTCCAAGCAAAAAAAAGAAGCATTAGTGAGAGTGGAGATTCAAATATGAACAGCATTATTGGAGAATTAACATTTGATGTGTTCATTTGCTACCTCGATTAAGTTTTAATGTGCTTTATTGTGAGTGGGAAGTAGCATATGAATATTAATAAAAATCATATTCTTTTTTTGCTTAAGAGCTTTGCTCTTGTTAAATGTAAAAGTCATAATGTGTAACTATAGAAACCTGCCATTTCCATTATTGAAATTTCTCTCATAAAGAGCAAATCTGATTGAACTTTTTTACGAAGTTTCTTAAAGCCTAGAAAAGAAACTAAACATTGCCCTTCTAAAATCCATCCTGCCAGGAAATAGACTTAAGGTAATGGGAGTTGGGGAAAAAGGATGTGGCAGGCACATTGGCTTGAGAACCTGATATGTTTGAATAATATTCATGTAAATTTTACTGCTCTAAGGCAGTCCAAATCCCTTGTCCATTGCTCCAGTACTAAGCTTTACGTGTTGCATTTTGGCTAATGATAAGTCAAATGTTAGGGGCAATAGTAGCATTGTCAGGAAAAATTAGCCAAAACTCAGACCCAGGATTTAAACACAAATTAAACAAGGATCATAAGTGCATTTTAATAGGGAACACAGTCTAATTTGGAGCTGAAAATTGTTGTCCATAGTCCATAAAGCCCATACTCAAAAGCATCTCATCAATATTCAACAAGTCCCCACAAAACTCCAGATTAATTTCTAACACTTGACTTCTTCTATTTATATATTTGATACCCTCAGTATTGAGTTCAGCCATGATAAACAAAGCATCCAGAAGTCCATAGAATTAATGTATGTGTATGTGTAGATTGCTTTTAATCCAACAGGATAAAAAAGACATTCCAAACCAATTGCAAAACTATTTTCTAATTGAAACACAATCATGATCAAAAAGAACAAGTAAATATTTTGACACATAAACCGGTGAGACTCCACACACAGGGACCCCATCAAAGCTCTCTACGTATGGAAATACTAATCCTCTAAAGTAATGTGATGGCACTTAACTGACACCAAATGAGGCATTTATGTAGACTTATGGTGGGGAGAGAGAGTTGCAATTAAAAACTGTTAGTTTATATGCTTATAAATTTAACACTTTACAAATAAAGAATGCATGAACTCCTTCCCCATAATATTTTGGACATGACTTTTTCCTAAGCCTGAATTTCATAAAGTAAAAAAATAATGTGATCTTCGATATGTTATCACTAAAACATCTGAAATACCTGTTTTAAAGCAGACAAATGATTGGGGTGATTTCCTCTTTGTTCCATTTTTATTGTTTTGCTATTGTTTGTCTAGGGACTTTAACATTTAAACAGGTACTGAAAACAAATTCTCTGCAAATTCACTGGGCAAGCATTTTGTTCTGAACACTAGAGACTGGGGTCTCTGGAAACATGTTTGGACTACATACTTAAGTACAGAAAGTAAAATAACTTTGCTGCACATCAAGCTTTCCCCCATCTGGATTAGTGTTATCTCCAAACATTGCAGTGCAAATCAAAGTCATTCAAAGATGTTACAAGAGCCCTTGAGAAATTTCTTTTTTGCCACCATCTATGAAGGAGGAAAAGAAATGGCTCAAGTTATTCCATCAGTGATTTCCCAACAATACAAACACTATCAATTTTCCCCCTCTCCTCAGAGAGTATGTGAATCACTGAATTGTTTTATCAATTTTGTTAAATTATCAAGGTAGCAAATTGAAATGAATGGTCATCTGTGGGAGTCAGCACTCTGGACTCTCTGCTTAACAGCTCAGATTAAGTATCAACTATATGATCTTTGCCCATTAAGGGAATACCTAAGAATGTACTTAATATTTCATTTCAATGTCATCAAGATTTCTAGAACAAACATTCTATAAATCTCATTTCAACAGAAATCTTGTTTAAAGAAAAACATCTAGTTTGTATCTTTCTGTATAATCTGGAAATATTTTTTCCCTAGTGTTCAGATCATGAAGTCTTTTGAGGGTAAAGTGCCCAGTATCTTACATGATGACAATTTAGCACAGAGTCTCAGATGGAATTTGTCTGACTTAGAACATCTGACCCTGGGACATATGTAGGATGGAGAGATAAGAGTTTTTGAAGATCATATTAAAAGCATAGCTTCAGAAAGTAGGTCTATAGCCCTTCTCTCTGACCAGCCCATCTCCCCAAGTGTGTCAGGCAGGCTACACACAGGGTCAGGAATGTGACATATGTGAGCCTTTCCATCCACCCTTCAATATTGTTTAGAGGGAAGGTAATTAAGGAAAGATTGCTTTAAACTTCTGAAGATATCCTAGAGAGGGAAATTTTCAAATCCTAGACATGCAGATTTAAGTGTTCTGAATTCAATCATACTGGGATTAATGTTAGCAGCAGGTAAAATCAGTCTATACCGTTTACCCTTGGAGGGAATTAAAATATTGGCATTGCTAATAAAAATAATATTTCTTTGGTCCTGAGACACTGACTTACTTGAAGGTTGAAATATTTACACTTGATATATGAACATTATAAATGAAAAAACAAGTGTATATATGGGCCAAATATCAATAATTTAATTATTTTTCTCCACTGCAGATAGAAATAAATTATGGGGCTAGTGGGAACATTAAAACAAGTTTTTCTTTCTTGGCAAATAAATCTGATGACAATAACACACCTCTGCCAGGGCAATATTCCTAGAAAAGCTTTCCTAAGCCCAAGTTTAACATCCCTTTACATTTCATAGTCTATTCAAGTGCAAAAACTCATCTACAATTCCATAACTTGCCAGTGATAGACAAGAATAAAGCATTCTTTGTCAAGCTGTAAATAATGGAAGTTTAACCCAAGGTAAGGATCAGTCATATAGGGTAATCTTCCAATTCTTCCATTTTGCTATTTGTACGCCACTATAAGAAGTTTGTAATACTATCTCTGCCCTTGGGAACAGCTAAATGACTTTCCAAAAACCATAAATACCAGTTGGGCAAATTTGTATTCCGAGGAGTAAAAAATAAGAAGAAAATGGAAATGGATTTGAGAGACATAATAACATCTGCTAGGTTTAGAAAATATGATTTTCCTCAAGTCATTTTTGCATAATTCATATCCAAGTTTAAAATAATGTTCTAGTTTGTTAGGCTGTGCTGAGGTTCCAGTTATATTTTAGTTTTAAACTAACCACTTTTACATATACTCTTACTACTCTGTACAGACTTTTCTATCCACTTTACTAAAAATTAAGCTATCTTGCTTTGGCACTTCAGGGAAAATATTAAGATTTCTAATCATGATAGACCAAATAGCTATTAAGTAGTACATGTTTAAAAAAATATGGCTGAACATCTCTTGAGTTTGGAGCTCAGCATTGGGAATCAGCACTTGGGTTTCCTACCGCCAAACAGTACCTTATACCAAAACCAAAAATATACTCCAAATACGTGCCAATGATTATCTGCTCACAAAGCTTTCAACCCTCCCAAAATGACCAGATGGGTTACATGTAGATAGAATAAATTTCTCTTTCACCCTGTTCCAGGATCATGAAAAGAGGATATAGTGTGGTTTCTAGTTCCAGCTCACATATCTACTAATTATATGACCCTGGACAAATTCTCATCTCTGAAGCCTCAAAATTCCTCATTTGTGACATATCATTGATAACACTTGAGAAAGTTGTTGTGGGAATGAGACGTACAAGTTTTAATTAAGAGGCAATCTAGAAAAACACAAATATCAATCACTTACCATATAAGCAGATATTCAGAAATTTAAAATATTGAAGAGACCAAGGGGTGAACAAGAATGGTGGTATAAGATGTTCCATGGTGCCATTGCCCATAGAATCATTGAACAACTTGGAAAAACTAGCAGAGTCATCTTCCTCAAAATTCCAGAAAACAGTTAAAGATTTACAGTAACTGGATGAGTGCCAAACAAAAAACCCAGCTTTGAGAACAGGAGAAACTCATGGGGCCCTCACTGGCTGCTTTCCTACCCCTTACCTGGTGTGAAGTGGAACCAGCCTGTGCTCCTATTGAGCCCACAGCCCTATTCTAGAGAAAGCAGAACAGCACCTATGCACATACTGCTATGCCTGTAGGTTGGTGCCAGTCTATTGGGTGGCAATCTGAAAGATCGAACAAAGAAAGTTGTCTCTGGCTCACCCTCTAAGAAGCAGCAAAAGCAGCTGTGTACAGCTAAAGCAGTATAAGAAACAAAGTCAAAGCACATAGGGCAAGGGATTCTCTACTTAAACACAAAAAAGCACCCAGGAGGGGGAGAAAGTCAATTTCTTAGGAAGTAAAAGAGGCATTCAAATTCCTGTGAGTAAGCACAAGCTAAAACAGGATACAGGCCTAAAAAAAGATGGAGAGGACACTGAACTTCACTTTGATCTTCTTGTTAGGAAGGCTAAACTCTGAAATAGAGCACCAACCAATGCAGAACCCAGTGTAAAGACTGTTAAAGGTATATTTTAGATGGCGCATCAGTTTGAATCTTGTGTATCCCAGAAAAGCCCTGTCCTTCAATCCTCATTCAATATTGCTGGTGGAACCTTTCTTATTGTGTCCATGGAGATGTGACCCACCCAATTGTAGGTGGTAACTACTGATTAGATGGCTTTTAGTGAGATGTGTCTCCACCCATTCAAGGTGGGAATGCTTACTGGAGCCATTTAAGAGGGAACCATTTTGGAAAAAGCTTCAGAGCCCTGAAAGCATACACAGCCAGAGATCTTTGGAGACGAAAAAGGAAAACACTTCCCACCCACTCCAGGGGTGAGGGGCAGGGGCTTCATAAAACAAGAAGCCAGGAGAGAAAGCTAGCAGAGCTTGCCATGTGCTCTTCCAACTGAAAGAGAAACGCTGAACTTCAATCAGCCTTTCTTGAGTGAAGGTAACCTCTTGTTGCTGCCTTAATTTGGACATTTTCATGGTTTTAGAACTGTAAACTTGCAGCTTAATAAATATCCCTTTTTAAAAGCCATTCTATTTCTTGTATATTGCATTATGGCAGCTTGCAAACTAGAACAGATGGGTGTGTTTGTTAGTTAGCTCCAGGCATTCAAGGTCTGTCATCTCACTACCTGTATACAAAATTAAGGAAAAGACAGTTCAGGGACCAAATCCCAGAATTAAAACTTTAAAATATTAAAACATGCAGATTTTTAATATTTAAAATATTAAAGCATGCAGTGCAAAAGATTACAAAACAAAGATATGGGAAATCAAGCCCACCCAAAGGAAGATAAAAAAAAATTCAATAAATCAGTGAAGATGACCACACTTTGAGCATACCATATAAAGACCTCAAAAAGCAACCCTAGATATGCTCAATGAGACAACAGAAAACACAAAAGGAACTAACGAATATGAGGAAAACAATGAAAGTACAATATGAGAATCTCAAAGAAATTTTCAAAAAGAAACAAATAGAAATACTGGAAGTAAGAGCCACAATAGCTGAAATGAAAAATTTCCCCAGAGGGTTTCAACAGCAGATTGAGGGTAGGTGAATAAAGAATCAGTGAAATTGAAGACAAGACAATTGAAATGATTCAGGTTGAGGGACAGAAGCAAAAAGGAATAAAAGAAAAAGAATAAAGCCCAAGAGACTGTGGGAAACCATCAAATGGACCAATATATTCAATATGGGAGACACAGCAGATGGAACATGGAGCAGCAGGAATATTCAAAGAAATAATAGCAGAAAATTTCAAAAATTTAATGAATGACATGAATATGTACATTTAAGAAGCCATAACAGGAGAAATTCAAAGATAACTATTCCCAGACATACAGTAGCCAAACAGTTGAATGGAAAGAAAAGACGGGTATTTTGAAAGGTACAAGAGAAAAGAAACATGTTATGTACAAGGAAGCCTCAATAAGATAAAATGACAGTTCCTCATCAGAAACCATACAGACAAGAGGAAGAAATTTAAAGTCCCAAAAGAAAGCAATGGCCAAATAATAATTTTATATCTGAAAGACTCTCTCTCAAAAACAAGGGAAAGATGAAATTTCAAGATAAACAAAAGCTAAGGGAGTTCTTCACCACTAAACCTTCCACACCAGCAGTACTAAGGGGAATTCTTTATATTGAAAGGAAAGAACACTGAACAAAGGATCAAGTGACAAAGAAATAAAGACCTCTAATAAAGTATAACCATATGGGTAATTATATATCTCAGTAGCTATTGTATTTATTCGTATATAACTTCACTTTTTACTTGTAACAGGTTCTAAAATTCAAATGGATAAAAATTAGTGACAAACCTATGGCTTTTGACTATCAATGCATAAATAGATCATTTGTAACAAGCCAAACAAAAAGGACATGGAAGGAGTATCTGTTAGTTTGAAAGCTGCCAGAACATGATATACCAGAACTGGAATGACTTTTTAAAGGAAAATTTAATAAGTTACAAGTTTACAGTTTTAAGGAAATGAAAGTGTCCAAATTAAGACACCAATAAGAGGTTATCATCACTCAAGAAAGGCTGATTGGAACAACTCTGTTAGCTGGGAAGTCACGTGGCTGGCATCTGCTGGCCCCTTGCTCCTGGACTCCATTGCTTTCAGCCTCTGCCCATGTGGGGGTTCCTCACTTTGCTTCTCCAGGCCTGGCTTTCATCTCTTGGCTTCCCTTCGCTCTCTCAAGGTTCTGGCTTGCTTAACATCTTATGGCAATGTTTGCTGGGTCCCAAGTATCTCCAAACATCCATGTTTCTATTCTCCAAGTGTCGCCATCTATGTCAGCTCTGCTCTGAAGTTTCTGTCAACTCTCTGTTGGGTCTGTTGCTTCTAGCATTTCTCCAAAATGTTTCCCCTTTTAAAGACTCTAGTACTCTAATCAAGACCCACCTAGAATGGGTGGAGTCATTTCTCTATGTAATCAAGATTACACTCCCAATTGGGCATGCCACAGCTCAGTAGAGATAATCGAATCAAAAGTTTACAATCTACAGTATTGAATCAGAATTTAAATAAACTTGCTTCCACAAGATTGGATCAGGATTAAAACATGGCTTTTCTGGGGTACATAGTACTTTCAAACTGACACAGAGGGGTATATGAGAAGAGAATGTGTTTATCTCTAGTATACTGAAGTCTCTAAGATCCTTCATCTGTACTCTGCTTTCCTGATTATTATCTCAATTTAGGGTCTATAATGGGGAATTTTTGCACTGCTGCCATTACCCCTTGTCCAAGCAGGTGCTGCCTCTCCCATTCTTTCATCGCTGCCTTTCTCACCATTCCCCTTTCTTCTTCCTTAAAGAGGATATTCAGGACGGACATAAGTTTGGCTCAGGTATATAAACTGACCTTAAGAATTGATCCAGTTGTTTGACTAAACTTGCTGGATTGTTCATTTATAATTTCATTTCCTTCTTGAAATTCCTTACTTCTTGTTCTAGTTTGCTAGCTTCCAGAATGCAATATACCAGAAATGGAATGGCTTTTAAAAAGGGGAATTTAATAAGGTGCTAGTTTACAGTTATAAGGATGAGAAAATGTCCCAGTTAAAACAAGTCTATAGAAATGTCCAATCTAAGGCATCCAGGGAAAGATACTTTGGTTCAAGAAGGCCGATGAAGTTCAGGGTTTCTCTCTCAAGTGGAGGGGCACATGGCGAACACAGAGTTTCTCTCTCATCTGGAAAGGCACATGATGAACACAGTGTCATCTGCTAGCTTATTCTCTGGCTTCCTGCTTCATGAAGCTCCCCGGGAAACATTTTCCTTCTTCACCTCCAAAGGTCGCTTGGCTGGCAGACCCTGCTTCTTGTGGCTATGTCATTCTGCTCTGCTCTCCCTGAATCTCTTTCATTCTCCAAAATGCTTCCTCTTTTTCAGGACTCCAGAAACTTATCAAGACCTACCTCTTGATTAAATCACATCTCCAGGGAGATGATCTGATTACTGTTTCAAACATACAGTATTGAATAGGGATTATTCTGCCTTTATGAAATGGGATTTAGATTAAAACATGGCTTATCTAGGGGACATACATCCTTTCAAACCAGCACACTTCTGTACTTGTCAATGGGGCATTTACATAACCAATTTCCCCTGTTCCAATAGGTATGTCTCTCAGAGGGTATACGGACTCGACAGGTCTATGTTCTTTCACCCTCTTTTCCTCAGGAGGCCCAGAAATAGAAAATTTTGTTTATCTTCCTTATATTGTTCCAACTCCTTACCCAATTGGTAGTGGGTTTTAACAGGTGGAACAGCTGGCTCCAGTTGGCCCTCTGGTTTTGGGAGGTAGGGGAAAACATAGGGTAGGGGGAGATCCAATAAAGGATCCCAGACTTTTTTTCTCTATTATGACTATCTTGTATCATTAGTTGTTGTTTTTTTTTTTTTTTTTACTTTTTTTATTGTGTAGTATAACATATATACAAAGCAAAGAAATAAACAAGCAATAGTTTTCAAAGCACTCTTCAACAAGGGGTTACAGGACAGATCCCAGAATTTGTCATGGGCTACCATATGATCCTCTCATATTTTTCCTTCTAGCTGCTCCAGAATGTAGGAAGCTAGAGGGTTTTAATACTTTATCATCACAATTGACTTTATTTTTCTTTTTGTGAACGATAACATAAATACAAAAAAGCTGTAAATTTCGAAGCACAGCACCACAATTAATATATGCTTTGGGGAAGGCCTATTTGGATTTATTCTGTTTGTAGTTCTTTGACTTGTATATTTATATCCTTTGTGAGGATTGAGAAGTTTTCCCCCATTACATCCTCAACTATTCTTCCTAGCCCTTTACTCCCCTCTTCTCCTTCTAGAGCACCAATGATTCTTATATTTGCACACTTTGTTTTAGCATTTCCCTGAGTTCCCATTCAATTTTTTCCATCTTTTTTGCCATTTGCTGTTGTGAGTCTTATTTTATTAAGTAGAGTTGTATGAACATCTTTGATTAGTTGTTCCAACATCTGTGTCTCCTCTGGTGTTTTAATTTGGTCATTAGGCAGGGCTGTATCTGTCTGCATTATGATATGCTTAGTGAGCTTCTGCTGTCTTTGTGGCATGTAAATATCTTGATTGATTTACTTTGGGAGTTGATTTCCTTCAGCAGTCTAAGGCCTTATGCTTGTGGCACGTTTGTACAGCAGGGAGCAGGACACCAGGTGGAGCACTCAGTGCTGTGATTTGTTTCAGGGCAGGTATAGGTGCAGGTTGGGGATGTTACACTGATGCTTGTGAATGTGGGCACCCAGCGGCCAGGGAGGATATAGCTGTGCGGGTGCACCAATCTGGGGGGCATGACCCTCATATGTGCTGGTCTAAGGCACAGGGCCCTTTGTGCACATGTGTAGAGTTGTGGCAGCAGGTCAGCATTAGGCCTTCATGGATTGGGGGCAGATGTGACCCACCTGTGCAGTCAGCAGTTTCTCAGAGCTGGGAACTGAAGCTGAGGGCTGTGCACATGAGCAGTTCTAGGACTGCTGTAAGGTACAGTTCCCAGAGCTAGATGATGTGATTGGGGGGCATGCACCTGTGCAGCCTTCCTAGTCCCATGCTCCCATCCACGTACTCCCATGGGCTCCGCAACAGGCTCCAGCTTTCTGCCCTCCAGTTCCTCCACCTCTGCAAGCAGGGCTGCCGTATGTGGGCAGAAGGCTCTCCCAGGTCAGCCACACTCCTAACTCGCCACCTCAAGAGGCAACTGAGGGCTCATCTCAAGCTACTCTAGTGGGCCCAAGGATCCCAAACTTTTGTTTCTAAAGATTTAGTCTCTGGTTCTGGAGTTTTAACCTTCATGGGATAAAGAGTGGGTTCCCCTTCCCTTTAGCCAACACATAGCATAATCAGACTTCTCTTGGGAGAAGGGCTTCTTTTCATTAACATAAAGCACAAGGTCAGCAGAGCCAATCCTCATCTGCCCTGTATTTTGACCAGAACACATCAGGCAGCAAAATGCTTTCTTTCATCCAAACGTAACAACAATATTTAATCATTTTCTTTTTTTTTTTTTTTCTCCTTTCCCTTGGTCCGATCACTATCTGTCCAATGTTTTTAACATTCTCCATGGTGGACTATCCAGAGGAATGTTCCCAGGGGACTGTATAGGTACCCCCCCCCTTGCCTCTTTCCCTGGCCGGTGGACTGCCTTTATTATTCATTCTGAGTTCTGTCTGGGTCTCTTTGTGTCAACACTGTCCGTTTCATCTGTCTCCTGCTCTTTCTTTCAGGGGAGAAGGGAACCGTGAATTGGGACTCCACACTCACTTAGCATAGTATGCTGCACGCCTCATACATGCACACTCAACCCCAGACTCATCAGAATTTCACAAACACCAAGGCAATAATTAATAGTCCTTTTTCTTACCTTGGTCCATGCACAAAGTTGCCTGGTCACTGTGAGGCAGGTTTTTCCGTCCCCTTTTCTCATTCACAATCAGCAGACCCAAACATCTGGTCTCGGGTCCTTCTAGCTGTCGGAAGTGGGCCCCCAATGGTGGAGTCCAAGACTGCTCAATCAGCAGGGCGTGCCTTCCCCTCGTCCACCCTGGGGATCCCCCTCCAAAGCCTCAGATCCCGGAGGAGCCCCAAAAGTTGTTGAAAAGAAAGCCATTTCTGAAAGAGAATAAATGCTCATCCAATTGTGTGGAAGAAAAGAATTTATGATCTTGCAAGACAAGGTACATAATCAAAATGGGATGGCTGGTGCTCCAAGAGACAGGAAGCAGCAACATTTATTCCCTAAACCTAGCCTACAGATCCCTCCCCTGTTTCTCCATTGGCTGGGTACTCCAGAGTTTACAGCCTACCCAAGAGATCTAACTAACCCCTGTGAGTCCCGTTCCCCACCTTCCAGCAACCATGGCCTTACTTACTTTTTCCCATATAAGGAACTGGTGCCAATCCCTAAGTTTACATCAGGCTCTCTCCTTCCCCACCATGAAACTGGTCTGGGCTGGTCTTGTAGCCTCTTGTTTAGTAAGTTTCATTTCTCCCATTCCATGCCATTTTGTGTGAAAGCTAAACCTAATTTTATTCTTACATATATAAAGTGAACAATTCAAAAGAAGACATAATTACAAATATATATGCACCCAATGGCAGAGCCCCAAAATATATGAAGCAAACACTGATGAATTTGAAGGAAGAAATCAATAGTACCACAGCAGAAGACTTCAATACAACACTCAATAATGCACAGAACATCTAACACAGAAGTTCAGTATGTAAATGGTAGATTCGAACAATACTATAAACCAACTAGAACTGATATATATAGAACATTTCACCCAAAAGCAGAATACACGTTCCCCAAGAGTGACTACCATAGAATGCTGACTAGAAAAACTGACAGTGTTGAATTCATGGTCAGTTAAATGTAACATCTTCACAATAATCTTTCTAAGAGTAGAACTATATTTTTAAGTGTTGATTCATTCAGTAACAAATGCACAGTTAAGGGAAAAAATTTCAGAAGAGCAGGATTGGGCAGGAACAGATGGGGTTGTGAGCACATAGAGTCTTACCCGCTGAATTCACACTCACGTGCACCATAAATTTGTCCTTGCGGAGCTCTTTGAGGGAAATAGGCCGGTTGCCCAACCCCAAAATATCTATTCCACCAACTTTCCAAGGCCTAAAATAATCACTACTTTTCACTTCTCACTTTTAGTCCAGAGAAAAATAGAAATCATGAACCTTGACTGCACTGGATATGACAAGTTAGGAAGTAAAGTTATGTTTGAAACCACCCACCAACAAGTGTAACATTCTATAGAAAATATCCACAAACAGTAAGAACTCAGAAGGAAGAGATGAGCAAAAGAACATAAAAATACTTTAGAGGAACTGAGACTTGTATTGGGTCCTGAGCAAGTAACAGGAGAAAGAGAACCTGTTCTAGTTTGGAAAGATAGATTGAACAAAAGGTGCTAGCAGGTGTGAGACCACAACTGTGAAGGGAAACACATAACCCAGAAGAGCCAAGATATTGTAGTTGTAGACAAATGACTAAATTATCCTTGTTCCTTTATCTTAAATACAGGACCATGTTAAATACCCAAGTACTATGAAAGATGATTAAAAAGATGTCTCCAGTGAATTTTAAAATGAAAAATGGCTGTCTTCTCAAATACAGTAGAATAGAGTAGAGTAGAATAGACAGGAAGACAGTTTTTCTTTCAGCCCTAGAACCTAAGGTGCTGGAAGGGCTGTTATCTAACATTTTTAATTTATTCACATAAATAAACCTGGGATAACGAACATTATAAAGAAAGGAAAATAATGTATTGCATTCCTGTTTATGTACTAGTTTAAACATAGATTCATAATATCTGACAAGGGAAATGTTTATAGAATTGAAGCCAGAGTATCCCCAAGAGACCCTTTGTTTTTTGGAAGGATAATACCTTTTAGAACTCTTAAGGAAAAGGGTAAATTGTGCACACTAGATTAGGGAGAAGGAAAATCTGCTTTCCCTTGTCATAGAGTCAGAAAAAAAATGGGGTTGAAAATATGTTATCAGAAATCTTTCAAGTAGAACTGTATATTATAATGATGGGCTATACCCAAGGCAGATTTTGGGCTAATGCATGGTATTCTCAATGAAATTTTTTTCCCCTTAAAAAAATTAAGTTTCTATTTGTCTAACTTGTCATCTAGCAACCTATTAACACTTCCCAAAGGACTCAGAAGTAAAGTCCATGCATCTTTACTCACCAGAGAGAGGTTAACTAAGACGTGTGTTAGGCAAAGAAACTGAGAAGAATGAAGTTTAAATTTCTAAGAGAAACTCAAGAATATCTGACAAATAATTTTATTAAACTATTTTGTACTAAGTAATTGGATTTTAGATGAGTATACATTAGAGGTTCATATTTACAATCCAAGATATCTATACCCCTTGCAAAGTCACTACAAAAGATAAGAAGTGAAGCAGCAGGGTGTTTTATCTGTTGCTATGTAGCAAATCACCCTCAGTATCCAGTGGCTTAAAACAATATTTACTGTAGGATTCACTTCCTCATGGGACATCAAAGACCACTCTCAGTCCCTTGCCATGTGGACCTCTCCACAGAGCAGTTCACGTATGGAAACTTACTTCACTGAAACAAGAAAGTGAGAAGCTTTCAGAGAGAGACTGAACAAGACAGAAGTTCCACTCCTTTATCACCTAATCTCAGAAGTGACAGCCCAACATTTTTGTAATATTCTATTCATCAGAAGTGAATCACTAAGTCCACACACAAAGGGAAGGTATTATACACAGGTATGAATAACAAGAGGTAGAGGTCATCAGGAGTCATTTTAGAAGCTATCTCTACCACACAGGGTTTAAGGGAATTTTTTAAATCAGTACCCATGAGTTGATGGCGAAGCCTACAAATATACAGAAATAGAGGTGGCACATCCCAGTCTTAGACACTCATGCATGCCCCAGATCATTATATATATGCCTACCAGTACTGAATCACAAGTGCAAAGTACTGAATAATATTCTTTTCATAGTACTGTTTCTACTTTTAACAGTTGATTTTTCATATATTTCACAAGTAATCTCAAGTGGAGTCTGCTGCAGCAGCCTAACTTGCTTCGATAATGCTTTTTGTTTGCAATATTCTCACACTGGAGCTATACCAACTCTCTTTCAAACACTGTAGATTACTAGATCTTATGTGTGCAATATTAACGGTTTAAAAAGAAATGAGAAAATTAGCTTCATAATTATAAAGAAATTATTTTATGTTTATTTAAACTGTATTATTTGCCCACCATCCTTGGTTCCCTCCTCGTGTGTTTCAGTGGGGGTGAAGCATTGTTTCCAACCCCATTGACTATGCCCAGCCTTGTGATTTGCTTTGAATAAGAAGTGGCAGCATACCAGCTCCAAGCATGGGCTTTAAGAGGCAGTTTGTGTTTCTCCTTCCCTTTGAAGATCTGCCCTCCTCTCCCTGAAAACATGCCCCAGATGGTGGGGGCTCCTTGAGACTGGGCCCAAGAATGAGAGCACACTGGAACAGACTGGGACCTGCCCTGAAGCCTGGAACCGAGCTCAGCTTCCACCAGACAAGGTATGCCATACTGCAAGCAATACCAAGACCCATATGCAGGAAATAAATGTTTCTTCTTAGATGCCAAGATTTGTGGTTGTTTCACAACATGAGATAGCTAAATCATTGTGTTTCATAAAAAAGAGAAAAGAAAAAAGAACCAGACCACAAAATGATCAATTTCCAAACCATCCAAACTGAGATCCAGATTCCATTCTAAACACTTTTACATCTAATGCTCAGTACTGGGTGAACTTGAACAAGTCACTTTAACTTCTCTGAATCACCACGTTAGAAGAATTAAGTGTGAAAACACCTAATACAGTGCCTGGCACATAGCAGGTATTAATGTTTAAGTTTCTGATTATTAAGGGCAATACAACACATTGAAAATGAAATATTAGAAAGTTTAAAAGAACTGAAGTGGGAAAATATTAATCCAATAATTAGTCCAGACTGGCCCAGAATTCCAGAAATCAACTTTTTAAAGTGTATTTAAATATGGGCCTATTCATTACCTCAGGTGGCAAGACTTTATGGATTAAACAAAATGAGCTCATTATTAATTCTTTCTACATATATGAATGCTATTCTAAACCTGGTATGTCCTCATTTAACATGAGAATTTTTGATGTAATTTAAGCAAAGATAGTATTTAGTTATTTTTAACTGGATAAAGGAAAGTATCCAAATGTCCAGAAAGAATATAATCAAGGTTAGAGCTACTACTGCTGAACTAGTACTATTCAGCCTTTGCTGAAACATGCTAGGGTAATGGACAACCCCAAATCTCAGTGGCTTACAAAACAAGGATTTATTCCTCACTAATGTTGACTGGCATGTCTGACCTGGCTGCATCTTTCTCTATGCACCACCTGGGACATGCTGTTCTTGTGATGGAGGGATAAAAGCGATAGGGAACCACAGATTGGCTCCTAAAGCTTTTGCAGGATCAAAGCATATATTGTTTGCACTTTTTATTGCAGTGACCAAAACCTAATATCAGTAGGATGAGAGACACCACAGACAAGCCCTACAGGGATGGGCCTGGTAGAAGAAAAGTAAGTAATTAGGAATAATCATCCAATCTTCCATGCCAATTACGAATTTACATGTTAAAAGATTCAGCACGCTTATTACCTCTATGCAAAAGGATGCGGCTGATCCCGATAGCTTAATACTCACGAAATCAGTGTGTCAGGACCTCTACCTAGAAGTCAAACAAAGCCATATTTCATCGAAATATAATTCATACTTTTCAATACTAGAGTGGTCAGATTCCCAGTTAGCCTGAATTAGTGTTATTATATATGTTCTAAAAAGTAAGAAGTTCATAATAATGTTACTTGGGACTCTTGAAATAGAATTAGGTTAAGAAACTTACTCAGCAAAACATTTATGGTAAAACTGAAATTTAAACAAGTGAATTTTGAGATATACTTTAGATGACTCATCTCAAATGCAAACGTATCCGTCTGTGGACTAACCATGTCTCTGCCCTCTCTCACGATCACTCTCCTCCATTGCTTCTGGGAAGGAGAAACAATGGTATGCTGCAGCAGCTGATAGCAGCTTGTGAGAGCTGTTGTTAAAGTTAATATACAGGATGGTTTTTAAACAGACATTTTTAAAAGTTAAACTTAGAGTAAACTCGACTCCCAGTGCCTGCCCACACAAAACAAAAACAAACAGAAAAAAGGTAACAAATCCTCAAAATTCATTACTTCCTCATTAATTTATTACATTTTACTATGATCTATGATCTTGAGGCTATGTCACTTGTATCTGCATGAAAATGCTATAATGGTACATTACTGCACATCTCTTCCTAACGCCACGAACAGAGATATCAATATTAGCAGCTTGAAATTGGCACAAAAAAAAAAAGAAAATCGATAAACATTACAAATTAGTGTTTGACTTGTCTTGCTGATCAAATACTCTAATGCAAAGTGATGGAAAATATGCTAATAACACATCTTAAGTGTCTTTTTTTTTTGGATCAGTACCCATTACATTGTAAACAAGACAAAAAGAGAAGAAGTATTCTCAGTATTAAAGAACTATTATCCAATTCAGCAAAGTTGGTCATGTCACTGAGAGAGGAGTAAAGTTCCCACACACATCTTATTTTTCTTACTCATTAACAAATGAAAATACCAATAAAAACTATGTTTTTGAACAGTGCCAGCAATATTTTGAATCAGATAAACATTTACTCATTTACTGAATTTGACAAAATTATGGATGAATTACAATCCTAGGTTGGCTATGGTATACAAAAGTATGGCAAACAAAAAGAAAAAAAAACACTTTGTGAGAATCCACTGGCTATATGGAATTAACATCATTGTACACTTTATTATTTATAAATTGTGTGCTATACATTTTATGTCAGTAAAATTTATAATAAACATGACATATTGGAGCTATGTGCCCCAGAAAAAATTGTTTTTTAATCCATTCATATCTGTGTGAACCCATTGTAAACAGGACCTTTTGATGTGGTTACTTCAGTTAGGGTGTGGCCAACAGACTCAGGATAGGTCATAAAACCTATTACCAAATGCCTTATACGGAAGGCCACAGAGAGAAAGCTAGAAGAACAGCCAGAAACTGAAATGTCAGTGAAGCCTGGAAGAGAATGGAGAAGCCAGAAGAGGCGGCCATGTACATGTGACATATGACAGAGAAGCCAAGGAGTAAGGATTGCTGGCAGCCAGCCCCAGAATGCCACAATCTGAAAGAAAGCATTGCCAACGCTGACATCTTGAATTTAGACTTCTAGCCTCAAAACTGTGAGTTAAATCCCACTGTTTAAGCCAACCCATTACACATGATATTTGTTTTAGCAATGAGGAAATGGTAACATTTACATACATTTTTTCCAGAGTTTATTAAACATATTCCAGCATACCACTGGGAAGCAAAACTAGAACTCACCAGAAAATGGTAAGGAATTTTTTTTCCGTGCCATATCTGTCCCCCTTAGTTTCCTGGAAACTTTATTAAGCAACTCTTGGGGCTATATGTGAGCACCTTCTTGGTCCAAGCATTCTTCTATTCTGTTAGGTTGAATGCAACAAGTGAAATGATTTTATGGAACATTTAAGGGAGCTGAAATAAGACCATTCAGAGGCCAATAGGCTCTCATAGAAATGCAAGCCCGAGAACACCCTGCTTGGCCCCAAGTAGTAGTTTATCCTTTCTCCATTAGAACAGTAATTAAGCTAATGGGTGAGCAAGTCACATTTGTTCCCTGACTTTTGTCTTACTTCCAGGTTTCAACCTTCTCATGGCTATGTACAGATATTATCTCCTTATTAATCTCTTCTATATAAACTACCCTGATTCTATGAACCTTTCATGTTATACCTTCTTTACCTCTTGCCATCTTTTTCCTGCCCCTCATATCACATTCTAGATTAACAGCATTTCCATCTATGTACTCTTAATATAGGTTAACCAGAGAATTGACCCCCTAAATTTGAAAATTACATTTCTACAAATACAGGCTAAAACTATGTCGGCCATGTTAGCAGTCACACATTGTTGTGTCATTGTGAGTTTACAGTTAAATGAACTATTCCAAATGACACTCAGAAGTTGCCCTCCTCCCCATTATGTATGCTGGGAGCCTACCATAGAAATAGCAGAATTGAAATGTGTAGGTACATTAAGAATATTAAGGGACAAAAAGCAAACATGAAAAACAGACAGGATTATAAAAGTATAACAAAAACAAGGCTCCTTTTATACCTAAGTAACGTCTGAAAAATCTCAGCAGTTCATTTTAGTACGTAACAAATGACTACAGTAATGGCCCTCTATCTTTCAGTGTTTCAGAAAGAAAAGGCCATGCATCTTAGAAAGCTGTCCCTCAAAATTATTTTAAAAGTTTATGCCAAGTTGTTCAATTCCGTGAAGGTAAGAAACCCCCTTACAAATTTTTCAGAAGCCTGAGAATCTTTAACATAATAGGTTCTCTTCATATATTTGCTGGAATAAATAAATTAAAGGAATATACAACAACAATCTGGAAAATTTGACATAGGTAAACATTGAAAGGGGTTATAACCCTGTACTCCCTATAACTTCAATAATCACTTATTAACCTACTTCTATAAGCTAGAAACATTTTTATGTTATTTCCAATACTCACAACAGTTAAAAAATATTGTTATGCCTATTTTCAGATAGGAAGTAGACATTGAGAATTTATGTAAATTGCCCAAGTCACACAACACATAATTGGCACAGCTGGGATTCAGAATCCTGTTTTGTTTGTTTTTACCCCAAAACCTGGGTATGTACCCCTATTTCTTGAATCTTCAAAAAGTGTCAAGTATGCACAGCAAAAAAAAAAAACAAAACTATGTATTAATTCTATTGTCAGTTTTGACCAATATGACTAATTTCAAACAAAACTCATATATGCTTAATCTTTGCAGCATAGTCTAATGTTTACATCTTTATAAAAAAGAAACAGGAAATATATCTTGAATTCTATTTCATGAGATTTCCAATAACTAAGATTGTTCCCTTAGCGGAGAATAAAGAGTAAGTGCCAGATATGATACAATGTATGTTTACAAATTCCTTTGGGAAAGTTTAAATATACATATACCCCTGTGAATATATTGAACTGATTCCTTTAGATGGTATTAAATTCTGTAGTTCGTATTGTTGATCTGCTTACCCACTGGCCAGCCAGTCTAAACTGGGAGGTGAAAAAGGCTGGATTTGGCAAGCCCCAACTCCCTTTTCAGCACCCTTGGCAAATCCTGATATCCTTTTTCTCACTCTCCACTTCTGAAGGCCTATCATGCTGTCAACAAACTGTGCAATTTCCAGGAGTGATGAAGGATTGAGGTGTTGATCTTGCTTCCCAAGGGTACTCACACACTATGCTTGACCCAAACATAAAAGTGTTAGCAGCATTAATGTCCTCCCTTCTTAATTTATGGCAGCAATGCTATTATTCTCAACAAAGCTACTAACAATCTGACCCCAAACAGACTAGCACATTCCATCCTGGTAAATGCTGTCCCCAAAGTATTATTAATGTAGAATGTTTTGATAACTGCAATAATAAGTATGCACTTAGAAATTATCTTAAGGAAGTTAAGTTACTCAAATTTCTATCAACTGTATACTGCCACTTGAGTGACGAAACTATGATTAACCACATAAATACTTTAAATCATATGTGAATGTCTTTGTGTTGTGTGTACAAAAATGATTAAGCATATAAACTCTCAAGTTGGTTTAACGCTATCCTGATGTTGAATGCAGCTTTTCCCCTGAAATCCTGGAATTAACAAATAGGGCCACAATCTAAGAACTAAGAGATACTAAATGCATACTTCACATTCTGAAAGCAGCAAAAGCTGGAGATTATAAGAGAACCACAAATCTCTACCCTTCCTATCTCCCCATGTTTTAAGGGGGAGAGTTAGAGGGGGTGGCAGGGAACACTGGAGTTGTTTTCAACCTTATGAAAAGAGACAACTCTTCCCACCTTCTCTCCTTAATGCCCTATACATCAAGGAAGAGGGGAGACACAAAGGTGGTTACTGTAGAGGCTGGGAATGCCGCGAGAAGAGAAGCGCAATATCATTCCATTCAGTGGTAGGACTGTGGAAGTGGACTTGTTGATTTACTCATACCTATAGAGAAGGAAAGGGATGTGGAGAGGGATGGCAGGTAGAGGGGGTGAGATGACAGCAGGGGAGCAGTCTTTACTCCCACTATTTGGTGCACCCAAGCGAATTTCCCATAGGTCAAGTAGACATCAAGGAAGGTTGTTGGGCTGGGGCCATTTTGCTATCATCACCCTAGAGAGACCACCACATGGTGAATACACACATGTACATATCACACACGAGGCGGTAGAGTGAAAACCAGTGGCAACAATTTAAGATGAAGGATTGACTGGAAGAGATGGAGTTGCTGTCAGATCTGTCAAGATAGGAAGCCACACAGCGAGAAGGCCCTCTGCCCCTCCAGGCCTCCTGTCCCCTTAAGAACTCACATGTACACAATAAGAGAGGCAACGTTTGGACAGTTGCAGGCAGAAGGGATGGACTAGTTCCAGTTAGCCAGAGAAGCTTCAGTGACCAAAATGAAGACTGAAATCCTGGTTTCTTGTGGTGAGCAAGAACTTTATGACGTAGTTTCTATTGAAGTTGGGACCCTAAGCCATGACATTTAATTATTTTATTTACTACCCAAGTCCCACAAAAGAAAGCATTTTATAATAAAGTATATTTCACATCTATAAGGCTCTAGGTTTCTATATCATGGAACATAACTAATGAAACAGGGAAGCAGTCACAGCTCTAGTACTAAAGGTATTCTTATTGCTTAAGTATATCAGAACAGAGTATTATTGACTAATAATTTAGAACATTAAGATGCCTTGAGTGAATATGTCCCTTCAGTACAGTCTGACTTTTGCTGCAAGTTATTTATATCTTGTGATACAGTAAAGCTTCATGAATTGACTCTTTCATTTATGGGAAAAGGCCTCTCAATAAACAATGTATATTTTCTGTGTTTTTAAAACTTATACAAATTTTATCAAACTACATCCTTTTTGTAACTTGCTTTTGCATACCACATGTTTTTGAGGTAAACACTAACCTCCATTAAAGGGCAAAGAAAGGAGAGGTACATGACTTTAGCTGTATTTGTAATTTGCATTTTTGAGGGGTGGGTGAGGGAGAGAAAAGGAAAGAGGGAGAAAGATCTGAATATAGTCAAACAACATTTCTTCAAATTTGGAGGTAGGTCTGTAGGTAAAAGTTACATATTTTTAAACTTTTCTGTATGTTTGAAAGATTTCTTACCAGTTTTACATATTCTCATACCCTTTAAACAAGATGTCACATGACATAGAAACATGTTTAAGCATGTTATTGGTTCCCAGATCCATATGAACAAGTGATGTTCTAAGTAGGTCATTCTAGATCAATTGTACATCAGGTCTTCTAAGTCTCTGTAGTACTCAACCCTTATTTATTGAATATGTAAAGTTCAAGATATATAAACTTGAAGACAACAAAACACTACTCTTTAAAACAAGTGTTTCTAGATATTTGCTCATTGACAGACTTCGCTTGTTTGGCCACAGTGAATTAGAATGCTCAACTCACTCCACCACATTTGATTTGATGGCCCCATAGAAATAAAGTCCATAAAAGAACACACTATGTTGAAAGACGAACCTCTATAAAGTGAAATATGCTCCAGACTGAAGCTTTGAGATATTCTCCAGGACTTTTAAAGGATAATGATCAATAATTGGCATTCATGACTGTAACTGAACAGGCTGGACAGCAAAGTTTATCTCAATGAATTGAAAGGTATGAACTGGGACATTATTCTGGGGACCAAGAGGATGTATGACTCCAGTCAATGAGAACATGAGGAGAATAGCCACATGGGAGAGAAGCCTCACTTGTCTTACAGACTGAGACCCAAGACCTGACAAAGCTTCTAGTACCCACTGACCACTACAAATTATAGCTACCTAGACTTACTTCAGATCCAATATCCCGCATTCTTTGTTCTTAAATTTAAAAATATAAGCCCCCAGTTTGTTAACATGCTTGTTTTGAGCTCATTACTGCCTTTTCTAGGACAGTTCTGGGCTCTTATGAATTTCTTTTACCAATGTCCAGTCCGACCTTAGGGCAGCAGTCATATTCTGAAGCATTTATAGTATTTTTTTGTCTGTGCAATGTAATACTCTATAGGCAGTAAAGAAAGTCTAATGTAAGGCAGATTCTATTTCTCCTAACTTCGTTCCCTCTGTATTGTCTTCACCATCACCACATACAGATGTATCAGTATCGCTATAGAGCTTGGAATAATTCCAAGAGAACTACAACAAAAGCAGAGATTTAAAGCTATATGATATGACTTTTCTCATAGTGTGTCAGTTAGGGGTAGAAGGATCTAAGAAATTTAACCATCCCAGGGAAATCCCTCACAGAGGTTACCTCTTATCTTAGGCAAGTTCTCTTCCTCTCAGACTTCTCAAACAACCTTAATATTCCAATCTTCCTGAAATTTTATATCCATAGAAATTGATTTCACTTCAGGATGCACCCACCTTCTCCCAGCTGTACACTTCCATAGTGGACAAGGGTCAACCAACTATTCAGTGACATCTCTTAAAGTGTCAGGGGTCAGTTCTCCAAAATCTTTGAGGATTTTGAATAAATGAGTTTAGTCATTAATTCTGAGAATTACAACTAAACAAACCCCTAAAGGGGAAGAAAAATATTTCTCTAAACATCTCATAATTGTGATATTCCTTCCTCTAAAAAAAATGGCTAGCAATTCTGTTTCTTCATCTTCATCATTCAAATTGTGCCCAAACAAGAAAGGAGCTCTTACTGAGCCACATACAGATTAATAATTGCTCCTTAACTACAAAGAAGTTGAAAATATAGATTTATAATTTGAACCAGAATTTGTATTGGAATTTCTATTCTACTAAAACTGAGAAACCTCCATTCTCCTCAGTTTTAGTAGAATAGAAGCAAAAGTTATATTTCCAACAGAAAATTATTATGTATAAATTCTGATTAAAGACTCCCCTCTAAGTACAGAATTTTTCTTCTTACTATTGCCACAAGAGTTTGATTCCAAAGTCTTACATATGAGCTCTCTATTGCTTATTATACCTATAAGTTACTAACTTAGCCCCTTGGTACAAGATTTGCAGACCATCAAGCAAGGGAAAAATAAAATAAAATTCACTCCTTAAATAACTTACATGGCTATCAGACTTTACTGTATCCCTCCTTTGGGACACATGATACAAAGATTAGATAAGTATCAGTAAGCCAAGTTACCTGTATCCGGATATAACTGACTAGCAAGGGTCAGAAATACGGAAATCAGAGATAGCTGGTCAAAATGGCAAACATAAGTCCTTCCAGATTTATAGCTCATCAGTTATAGGAATAGAAAAAAAAAAAAAAAACTGGTTGCCAAGCACTGAAACAATCAAGTATGAATGCCTATAAGAAGCTAAGCCAATCCTGATCATCTCTGCTTGGGTTCTCTTAACACACTCCCCACCTTAGCCTATATAAAGCCAATCTCAGCTTATGCATTTGACCCTATCCCATCAAAAGCATCACTAAGGATTCTCCTCTCCACTCTACCACACCAAATTTGCATTTGGTGTAGGGGAATCATTCTGATTCTTGAATCATTCTGATCAGGAACAATAAATTAGCAAATAGCATGCTACATGCTATTATCTCCCCCTTCCCAAAATATTTGCCTGACTCCATTATGTCTGACAATGTTCTCAGATGTAGCAAAATGCCTCTTAAAGTTTTTTAAAAAAATAAAAAAAAAAATCCTAACTTCTCCAATTCTCTCCTCCCACTCCTGTCTTTCACTACTCTTCCAAAACTACTTTAATCAAGGTCACCAATGACCTTGTACCAGATAATATTTTTTGTGCCGGATAATAAGATATTGCCTCTCAGGTCCATATCCACTCATCTAAATCATGTACTGTGGTGCTAGTGCTAAGAAACTGAAAGCCATATTATTATTTTTTGGCCAGCTGCTCCCTGTTGAGCTCTGCCAATTAAGGTGCCAGAGGGAGACTGAGTTGGAAGAAGGGACTAATTCCTTCATGTTCCTATCAGTGTGGAACCAGCAACAGCTGTCCACCCAGGCAGCAGTGATTGGTTCCAATTATCAGCTTTATTTCAGTTTCTTAGAACCAGCCTTATTGCACCACCTCAGAGATGCCAGCACCCGAAGGAAGATAGCACTCTCCCACCGAGGACCATGTCACAGCTCCTTAGGGTCCCTCCTCCAAGCTTCTAGGTTCTGACACTAGCCTATGACCTTTGCCCCAGACTTAAGGATGACAACTGCTTCCTCAAGTTACTATCTATGTGAAAGTGAAGTGTTTCCTTTTTTGCCTTTTCGGTTCTTACCTCTTTAAATACTTCCTTATATTAAGTTCTTTCTGTTAAATAACTAATTGGACTAACTGATGTAGTTTCTGCTTTCCAGACCAGACCCTGTTTGATATGATACTGCTAAATCCACTAGTCAACTTCCTGTCCTCATCTCTCTAGACATTTAAGCATCAGTAGATACAGTTAATCACTCCTCGCCTTCAATTTCTTGGTTTTCCTCCTTCTCAGTGGGCACTCTTCAGACTCCTCCTCTTTTCCCTGAGGTTAGAGTACCTCGGAGCTCAAATCTTGGTCTTCTCCTTTCTAGCTCATTATCTTGTGGTTTCATAAAGACTCATGATTTGAAATACCATCTATGCACTAGTGGCTCCCCAATTTTTAATCACTAACTCAGCTTTTTCTCCAACTCCAAACTTACATATATCTATTCACTACTTGACACTTTCTCTTTTATAGCTCAGACACCCAAAACTGAACTCCTGACCTCCCCCCACCCAAGACTTGTTCCACCTCCCATCCTTCCCATCTCAGCGGATGATGACCTCATTGCAAGTTGCTTAGATCATAAGCCTTGGAATCTTCGAGTTCTCAGTCTTGCCCATGTCGAATCCTATTGCCCCTACCTTAGCAGCATGCCCAGGACGTGACCACTTTACACCATTTCCTTGCTCTTACTCTAGTCAGAACCATTATCATCCATCACCGAAATTACTGCAATAGCCTCCTTGCTGTTCTCTGCTTCTAACTTTCCCCTGCTGTCATCTCTCAACAAAGTGTCCAGCATGATCCTTTAAAAACATAAATTAGAGTATATTCTCTCCTGAAAAACCCTCACACGGTTGCCTACTTCACTCAGCATAAAAGCCAAGGTACTTACAATGGTTTATGATACCCTACATGACCTCTGTGTGCTTTATTTCCATACCTGATCCCAGAATATCTTCCATTCACTGTGGAGTGAGTTCCAAGGTGGTGTATCATGGGAACACAATTCTAAGTACCAGAGAGGCTCCCAGCAAATGACCACTTTGTTGCTTAGCACAGCACAAAGTGTCCAAAAGATCAGGAGAAGAGATCCTACCTTGACAGATAACCCGGGAATGCCAACTGAGGACCAGCTGTTCTGTAACCTTCTCTTGGCGGTTAAGATAAGGGGCGCCTGTACCGAGTGCTGAGCTCTTATACACTCCAAGGGCGTGGGGGTGGAGGGCTTTGTCAATGAGCAAACTTTGTGCCCTGGCAAGCAGCTGGGACTAGTTAAGATACAACACTTCCCGGCACCTGTGATCGCTTGCTAACTAGACACATACCAAATACCTGCCTGCAAACAAGTGCAATTGGAAATATGCCAAATACCTGTCCACAGACAGCAAGAGTAGAAACATAACAAACACTTGCACACAAACAAGCAACAGTGGGAAAAGAAGGAGGTGGATGAGGACTAGGAGATGGCCCTTTTCTCCTTGATTTTCCCAGCATCCACCTTGTTCCCCAATCTCTGGTACATAGATGAACTCTTTCTCAAACACTTCAGGCATACTCTCACTTTAGAGCTTTTACTCTAGCTGATCCTTCTCTCTGAAATGTCTTTCCCAGGGTTGGCTAATTCCCTATCTCCTTCCAGATATTCTCAAATCTCATATTTTGAATAAAAAGAACTACCTTGACCACACAATTTAATACTACAAATTGTCCACTCTCCATCCTACCTCTTACTTTCTGAAGCACTTTTAATTCTTTTTAACCTTCGCAACTTTTTCTTTCTTATTTTATACCATTATACCCCACGCCTACCATTCTGTGGGTAATCACAGAACATTACCTAGAAAGTTAAAAAGCAACCTACAGAATGAGAGAAAATATTTGCACATCATATGTTTGATAAGGAACTAATATCCAAACTGTATAAAGAACTCTTAGAATTCTACAATAAAAAGACAACCCAATTTAAACATGGGAAAAGGATTTGAATAGACATTTCTTCAAAGAAGATGTACAAATGGCTACTTTGCACATGAAAAGATCATTAGTCATTAGGGAAATGCGAATTGAAACACAATGAAGTACTACTTCACACCTGCTAGGGTGGCTATAACTAAGAAAACAGAAAATAAGTATTGAGGATGTGGAGAAATAGAAACCCTCATACGTGATCATCTGATCATGTAAAATGGTTTAGCTGCTGTGGAAACCAGTTTGGCAATTCCTCAAAAAGTTAAAAATAAAATTGCTTGAGGATCCCACTTTTATATATATATACCCCAAATAATTGAAAACAGGGCTCAAACAAGTATGCTCATGTTCATAGCAGCACTATTTACAACAGCCAAAAGGTATAAACATTCCACATGTACATCAGTGGGTGAAAAGATAGACAAATTGCATAAATATGCAATGGAATATTATTTGCCATAAAAAGAAGGAAGTGCTGCTACATGCTATAACAGGGATGAATCTCCAAAATATTATGTTAAGTGAAAGAAGCCAGACCCAAAAGATCAGATATTGTATGATTCCATTTATATGAATTATTCAGAATAGATAAATATACAGAGGTAGAACTCTGGTGATTTCCAGGTACTAGGGGAAGCAGGAATAGAGAGAAACTGCTTTATGAATAAGGTATTTTACTTTGGAGTGATGGAAATATTGTGGAACCAGATAGAGGTGTGGTTGTAAAACATTATATAATATATACTAAATTCCACTGAATTCTTTACTTTAAAACGGTTAATTTTCTGTTGTTGACTCTCACCTCAATAAATTATTATTTTTTTTAATTATGGATTGTGATGATTAATTCCAAGCATCAACTTGGCTAGGTTTTGATGTCTAGTTGCTTGGTCAAGCACTGGTTTGTTTGTTATTGTGAGGTAGTTTGCAGGTGGGGTTTACATCCATAATCACTAGATTGCATCTACAGTCAACAAAGGAGATTGTTCTCAGCAATTTGGGAAGTCTCCTTGTCCAATCAGTTGAAGGTCTTAAAAGCTAGAACTGAGGATTTCAGAAGTCAGAAGAATTTCTGCCTTAACTTCAGTGCTGGCTTTTGCCATAAGTTGCAGCCAGTCAACTTCCCCTGAGAAATTCAGACTGAATGTTTTAGTATTATCTTTATGATCAGCTTGCAGCTTCCCCTAAGAAGTTTGAACTCACCAGCCCCCATGGTTGTGTGAGCCAATTTCTTATAATATATATCCTCTTGGCTCTATTTCTCTGAAGAATATTAATAAGAGGACATGCAAAAAACTTTTAAAACTTATTAATGAGAAAACAACCCAATTAACCCAGTTTAAAAATGGGCAAAATAGCTGAACAGACACTTCACCAAAGAAGATACACAGATAGAAGCTAAGCATATGAAAAAATATTCATCATATATCATTAGAGAATCACAAATTAAAATGAGATATCATATATTAATATACAATGTATTTCCTATATTGTATATTTATTATATATAGCACATTTAGTATGGTATAATATATTAACAGATTTATTATAGGAATTGGCTCAAGCTACCATTAGGATTGGCAAGTCCAAATCTCATAAGGCAGATCTCAAACTGGAAACTGGAAAAGATGATTCTGAAATTTGGAACATCCAAAATCTGTAAGGCAGGCCACAAGCTGGAAATTCCAATGAAGGTGTAATTATATTCCCAAGAGAAACCAGCTGACTGAAGAAAAGGCAGAAATTCTTCTTTCTAACTTCTGAAATCCTCAGTTATTGCTTTAAGACTTCAAACTGATTGGATAAGGAGAGTTCTCTCATCACTGAGGGCAATCTCCTTTGTTTACTGTAGATGCAATCAGCCTTAGATGAAATCATCTGATGGTAGATGCTAGTCCATATACAAAATACCCTCACAATATTAGGCCAGTACATGACCTAGCCTAGCCAAGCTGACATATGAAATTAGCCATCTCATACCACTATATACCTATTAAAATGGATAAAATCCAAGACACCAACAACATCAAATGCTGGTGAGGATGTGCAGCAACAGGAACCCTTATTTATTGATGGGAGTGTAAATGGTACAGCCACTTTGGAAGACAGCTTGGCAGTTTCTTACAAATCTAAAATTAGGCTTACCATATGATTATTCTTCAACTGCACTACTAGATATTTACCCAAAAGAATTGAAAACTTGTGTACACACAAAAACCTAGATAGAAATGTTTATAGCAGCTTTATTCATAAAGCCAAAAATTGAAAGCAACCAATATACCCATTCTTTGGTGAATGGGTAAACAAACTGTGGCACATCTCTACAATATTATTCAGCATCAAAAGGAAAAGACCTAGGGTGGTGCAACGGTGGCTCAGTGGCAGAATTCTCACCTGCCATGCTGGAGATCCAAGTTCAATTCCTAAAGCCTACCCATACCAAAAAAAAAGAGATCATCTATCATAAAAAAGCATAGAAGAACCTTAAACATATTGCTAAGAGAATCAAGTTGATCTGAAAATGCTACATTCTGTATAGTTCCAAATATATGACATTGAGTAAAAGGCAAAACTATAGAGGCAGTAAATATATCACTAGTTGTCACAGGTTGGAGGTGGAATGGGGAGAAGGGATGAATAGGTGAAGCACAGGGCATTTATAGGGCAGTAAAACTATTCTATATGATATTGTAATGGTGGGTACATGACATTGAGCATTTTTCAAAACTCAGAGAACTACACACAGAGTGAACCCTAATGTAAATGACAGACTTTAGTTACTAATAAGGTATTAATATTGTTTCATCAAGTCTAACAAATGACCCATACTAATGCAAGATGTTAATAATAGGGGAAAGTATGTGCATGGGAGGGAATGGGAACTCTATTTTCTGTGTAATTTTTCTGTAAACCTAAAACTGCTCTAAAAATAAAGTTTGCTACCCCAAAAAAAAAGTTGAGACAATAGACATTCTTAGATAAAGGCTGAGGAATTTGTTGCCAGTAGACCTGTCTTTCCAGAAATGTTACATGAGTTTCTTCAGAAAGAAGAAAAATTATATAGGACAAAAACTCAAATCTACATAAAGAAATGAAGAGCAATGGAGAATGAATAAATGAAGTTAAAATAAAATATTTTATTTCTATTCTTAATTGATCTAATTAATAACCATTCAATGTAATATTAGTGACAATGTATTGGGTGATTATAGCATATAGCTAAAATTAAATGAATGGCAGCTTTAAGGGATAGGAGGCAAGAATTGGTAATAGTCTGCTATAAGGTACCTGTACTATCTGTAAAGCAGTACTGTGTTATTTAAAAGTGGACTTAGATTAGTTAGAAATGTATATTGCAAACTGTAGGGAAACCACAAGAAAAAAAATGGAAATTGCATTATTCCCTTGACTTTATTTTTTTTTTTATTTTTTACATGGACAGGCACCGGCAATCGAACCCAGATCCTCTGGCATGGCAGGCAAGCATTCTTGCCTGCTGAGCCACCGTGGCCTGCCCTATTCCCTTGACTTTAAATACTCTGTCTCCCCAGTGTTCTCAGAATAAAGTCTACAACATTTCTGCATGCCTAAAGGTCCTTTGTTATCTGGAATTTTCCTAAATCCTTACCTTCCTCCCCTACCTTATGCTTGCTACTCTAGCCTAGTAGAACTATTTTTCTATTGCTGAAACCATCATACCTTCTTCCACCTCTTGGTCTTTGCACATACTCATTCGTATGACTTAATACTTCTTGATTCCTCTTCACCTGTTCTTGTACAACCTTAGACACCACTCCCAATCCACCTACCCCCACAGACCTCTTCAGCTTTGGCTACTTGTCTTGTCTGCTTCCTAGCAAGAACAGAGCCCCAACAATAACTCAAACCATTCCCATAGCCATATAACCCACTTCTTCCTTCACCTCTTCTATAACACCACTGATTGTCTCAGACTCTCCCTCAACTTTGGGGCAGTGTCTCTGTCACGTACAGCAGTTTCAGCACAAATTGCTGACCCAACAGGACTTCCAGAGGTTCTGAATTGTATAGTGGCTGCCCAGAGGCCTTTGGCTGTACCACAGTTGTCACAGGTTGGCATTAATACCTCATGGGTGCAAACTGTACACAGCAGATGGGAAGTGCTGGCTGCTCACCTTTCTTCTCTATCAATGGACTACTAAAGACTCAGAGAATCCACATGGCCTCTTCTGATATGCAACTAGCTATGTTTTCTAGACAGGATGTGGCCAAAGTAGGAATGTACCATCTTGTATTTGCCTTCTCTCATTCCTGACTCTCTTCCCTTTTTCCTTCATTCTACTTCCCTGGGATTTCAAACCCAAATAAAGTTTGGAACATAAAATTTGCCTCAGGTTTTATTTAGGGAACTTGGAGTTAAGTCATGCTCTCAAAAACCAGCTCTGAACTCTTCAAGACCAACGGTTCCTCTATGAGCTACCATCATATTTCCATATGATAGCATGTCATATGGACTGAACTTTATATACCTATTTAGCTATTTATCTGTCCTATAACACTATTAGCAGCTCAAGATTTTCCTTTTATTATTGAGTCTATTTATCTACATTGTCCAGCACACAACAGATATTCAATAAATATTCAATGAATTAATGAATATAGTCTGTCACCTGCTATGAATTCCAAGAGAAATATAAGAAACACATATGCTTTTCTTAATCAACTGAAACCCAGAAACCATGGGAAACAAAGCTCCCTTTCCCTAGAATTATCCATTTAACTACCTAAGTATTTTCACTAAATTGGGAGGATGTATGTGGGAAATGTTTGCAAAAGTTCCACTCTCTCCGGAATACATAATTAGACTAGAATTTTTTTTGAAATTTTTAATTTAAAATGTTGCTGTCATTTCATTAAATTGATTTGGGATTTCCTGGGAAATGTGGAACTGAAGAGGAAGAATTCTTCCTCTTTGCAGCTTCAATATCTTTTCACACTCCCAATAAAATTAATACCACAATATGATTTAAAATAAGATGACTTACAAATCCAAGGTCATTCCCTCTCTAAATATATGGATAGAAAACGGGATATGCTTTCCCCTCTCAGGTAGCCCAGTAGTGAATTCAGGGAAAGAATGTATAATTTTAACTTTCTAGATAAACTAACCAAATTTAAGATATAGGATATAAAAAGTTGAATCTGCAATAAATCTTCCAACATATTGGTAGTTTAAGGGGGGTGGGCAGGACATGGCTCTAGGGTTCACAAAGAACATTAGCTAGTCAGGACCCTGGGAAAGAAGCCACTTGTCCTGAGCAGCAGAATGAAAGAGATTACAGCTCTTAAAAGCCTTAAACAAGGAGTTGAGGGAAGATATGGCCTCTCACTAATAATAACAATAATAAGAGCAATAAATTAATAATAGCTAATCTTATATTGTGCTTAGAGTGTGCTATGCAGGCGTTGATCAAATACTGGCACATGAACTCATTTAATCCTAACAACTGCAGAGATAGGTGCACTGTCACAATTCCCTTATAAGGTGAGGAATGAAGGCAGGAAGAGTGTGGTAACTTGTCCAAGGTTACATGGTTTGTAAGTGGCTGAGCTGACATTTGAACCTGGGCTCATTTTCTAAAACACCATGTTATGCAGCCTTTCACTAAGCAAACATTTTGACTCTCCTGACTTACATTTCCCTTCAACAAATTGTACTGGTCTGCTCTTATGAAACAAGTCATAACAAGAAAGTGTTCAGATTGTTTGACAAGGGAAGTTTAGGACACTGGAGAAACAGAACAGGACCTGTGGCTGGGCCAGTAATAAAAGAAAGGCTATGAAAGGAAAATGAAGATGAGTCCAAAAGGATGAATTGGAGGTAAAGGGGCTGGGGGGAAGATGGATTCACACGTGTGCAGTAATTTTACAAAACTTAGAGCAGAGAAAGTGGGAGTAAATCGTCAGAAAATGCTGGAGACCAAGTTGACCCCATTAAAGAGTTGGAGCACTAAGAAAAAAGCATCAAAAAGTCATTGGAGGTTTTTTTGCAGAGGATATCTATTAGCCACAGGATGGAGACTAGAATGGAGGGAGACAAGACTAGAATCAAGAGGTACAATTAGAGGAAACTTTGTCAGTAATCCCAGTATAAGGTGCTAGTGTAGAGATCTTGAGGATGGAGAGAAGTAGATGCGTTTGAGAGACATTTATGAGCCAGGATCTACAGGATTTGACAATGTATTGGATGTGGTAGGTAAGAGAAAGGGAAATATTCAAAGGGTGATATTTACAGCGTAAAGAGGGTACTGGAGAACCTAAGTCAATGAACCTTTTATCATCAGCATTGATGAAAAAGTACAAATGAAAGTTAAAAGTATGCTAACGTTTAGCAACCTATTCCAGCAAGCAATGACTATAGAGAACAGATTGATACAGCTACCAAGAAAATGTTAGCATTTGAGATGCAGAGTGTTAAAAGATGAGAACAGAGGAACAACTGCTCAAATTGTACGTATATGCATATTTCTCAATATGCAGAGAGGATAACACAGAAAAATAAAGCAGAGATTGAGGAAATAAATGCAGAACGTGATTGGAGCCAGTACTAATGAGTCTTACAGAGGCTTCTCTTTTATCTTAACAGTGTTTATAACTGGGATAAAAGAGGTTTACAGTAAATGGATAAAGACCAGCAACTAACCAGAAATTTTATTTAACCCTCATAAAATTTTGGAGACAAGGAATAGGGAATTACTAGCGGTGTCATCAAAATGAGTATACTAAAGGAGCTACCTTTTAAAGGAAAAGAATTTTTACAGGGGGTGTTGTCAACTTTTTTCACCTATGACTCACCATTTCCCTGAAAACTGATTTTCTGGGATTTTAAACAGAAATTCTAAATGCTGTCATATAACTTTTACTTACCATAATGTTGCTTGCTTAAAATGATCTAAAATAAACTATAGAAATCAATGGTAAATATTCAGAGTATATTCATTTTAATATAAAAATTTCTTGATTACCATTATAAAAACAGAGACCTGCTATTTTGGGTATGGGATAAAATACGGCCTGACATATCTTCTAAATAGACAAAGCCATGTGTTTCAGTTTGCTAAAGCTGCTGAAATGCAATATACCAGAAATGGGTTAGCTTTTTCAGTGAGGATTTATTGGGTTACAAATTTACAGTTCTAACGCCATGAAGATGTCCAAATTATGGCAATATGGGGGAAATACCTTGACTCTGAAGAAAGGCCAATGGAATATGGGATTCCTCTGTCACATGGGAAAGCAGGTAGCTGGCATCTGCTGGTCCTTTGCTGGTAGGTTGCATTACTTTCAGCTTCTGATTCCAGTGGCTTTCTCTCTGAGCTTCTGTGAGTCCTTGCTTGTTCCACCAGGGACACCACTCTGAGCTCTCTGTGTCCTGCAGGTCTCCTCTCAGCATCTCCAGGGCTTCTCTCTTCCTCTGTGTCCTTCACTTGGTTTCATCTCTCTACTCTCTGTATCAGCTCTCAGCTCTCTCTACATTTTCTGTCTTTTATTCTCTTCGTAGAGCACTCCAGAAAGAGGATTAGACCCACCTTGAATTGGATGGGTCACATCTCTGTGGAAACAATTTAATCAAAAGTTCCCACCCAACAATAGGTCTGCATTCACAAGAATAGATTAGAAAAACATGGCATTTCTGGGGTACATAACAGTTTCAAATCAGTGCACCATGATTTATGTATTTCTCACCTAAGATATTTTTATTACCTATATTTTGGAGATCATTGTATACTAACAAAATTGCATCCATTAAATATTTATTCCTTTCCCTATCTTTATTCATCAGACCTATCTTGCTTCTTATCAGAACTTCTGATGAGCAGGAATAACCACACTGAGTAAATAAAATCACTACAAAATCAAAGAAACTGCCCCTCATGTTAATCTTACAAATGCATGGCTTTCTAAAATAAAGAGCTGATGTAACTTACAGCTTCTTAATACCTTAGGGACCTCAGTTGTAACATGTCACTGTAGGATCTTTTGCAAACATCATCCTAGGCTGTTACAGTGTGCATAAATGGCAAAGAACTTAACCCAGGAGACAATGGGTAAAGGAGTTTCTCTGCAGTTTTCCAAAATGATGTGACATTCCGCAAGGACTGGAAAGAAAATCTGCCTTTCAAGTCACTAGGGTGTCTTTAAGACTATGAGATAATATTTTTTTAATCAGCAATTTGTGTAGTCACCAAGCCAAAGAAAGTAGCACTTTCTTGAAACACTAGTAGCCATTGCTCCATTATTCCAATTGTCTAAAAGAAGAAAGACTGGCATTTGAAAAGACTATATTCATTTGTAAGATAGTATTTTCTGCAATGCTTTTGGTATGGTTGGTGGTAGGGCTTAAAAATCTTTAAAATGTTCTAACAGATAGTGATCTTGATCATTTAGAGTAACAGAAAAAATTGGCTGAAATAGTCAAAATGTTGGCAGGATTTGTCATGATAAGTGCCTCATTTTCCCCATTAATTTACAGATTGCATTGCTCCGACCCCAGGATGACCGCGTGGCCTCAGCATACAGCTCTGCAAGAAGAATGAGGAGACTTGTTTCTAGTCCAACCTCTGCCACCAAATAGTTATGTTGCCTTGATGTAGATGCTTAAACTCATTTTGTTTTCATTTTCTAATCCACTAAATGAAGGTGTGAGATTAATGGAACTCTAAATTCCATTTAATTCAAAA